>VDFB02365210.1:96792-166325 GCA_007258455.2 Sequoia sempervirens
CGTATTTGTTAGCTTTCCTGTTAGCACGGCGTTTATGTATAAGCACTAAAGAAGCAAGCCAGAGCTCCCGTTTCTTAGTACAACTATTTGACCAAATTTGCTTTGAATAGGACCAGTATACTATTGTTTTAACTAATAGCACAAGCCTCAAAGATGAATAATGTTGATAGATGCACTTGGATGTGATGAATATTTTTTGCAATTTTGCAAATCTTTAATCTTTGCTATACAACAATTATTTTCTTGTGGGTAGGAATTATAACTTGATTAGATATTCCATATTTTAAACAGCATTTTCCCAATTTTCTGAGTTGGAGGGACACATTGGGAATGGCAGTTTTTTTCCTGAAATTCAGGGAAGGTTTGGGGATGGCTATTTAAATAGCCTAAACAAACTAAAAGAAGCTAGAGTTTTAAAAAATAAATACAATTTGTTGAATTGGAAACAACAATCTTTCTCCTTCATGATTTTTAGGGGTTTTTAGCATTTTTTTTCCTGAAGAAGTTACCTTATATATCCTTATGCATCAAATGGCGTAGTCTGTCCAGTTTGAGAAAGGAGGGACATCCCCTTCAAGCCCCCTAGTCCACGGAACATCTGGGAAATTAGGGGCATCTTGGGGATGCATCCTTGTGGAACACTGATTTTTAAAAATTAAAAGAAGTTATAGTAGTGTACCCCAGGGATGTGACTCCCTGTTTTTCAGATACTTCTCCAAATGGAGACACCTTGGGGAAGTGGGGATTGGGATAGAACACTCTCTTGCCATTCTAGGATTTTAAATAAATGGGAACATCCTAGGGACACCCTCTTTGCAAGAGAAATGTTCCCCACAGCAAAACAGACTTTCGTAATCAAAGGAATGTTCACTTCTTCATCAGACACAATATCAGTTGAAAGAGAATTAAATTGGTTTTGACACATATCGGTAGTGGTTGAATCTGAGCATCTAAATTTCTTCACACTTGCAACATCATGTTTTGTGACTGGCTGCACTTATTTCTTGGTGGCACTATCACCGCTCTTGCCTGTGGAATTGATAAACTGCTTGTTCTTTGCCCTATTCTCTGCATTTCACTTGATATACTCTAATAAATCGAAGCTGTGTTTTCTTATTAATCTCCCTTCCAAAACATTTATTAAAATTTAGAACACATTTAATTTTGTGTTGTATAATTTAATTTTGATGGCATATGCCCTGCAAAATTTGTTTGTGCAAATTTTTAATTTTATAACACATTTTGTGTAAATTGTAATATAAAATATTACATTTAATAATTTAAAATTTATATATATAGCAATCCACCCACCACCTCAAAAATTTGGACTTTTCTGTCATTGCCAAAAACCCATCCCCTCATCCCAGAAATTTGAAGAAATGCTGAGTTATAGTGTTTCCTATTCTTTCATCAACCAGGTCTCCTTTTAAATTTTGCAATTAGTGACTAAGCATATAGGCTCTCTTAAAATGTAATGAATGTCTCTACCTAACCCCTGAAGAAACCAGATTGGGTTCAGATATGTAGTAGGGGTTCATGGATCTACTCTTCGTTCATCTAGGAAAACTGCCATATATGCACTTGCTTCAACATTCCTGTTCTTGCTACAATTCGATTCTCTTGGAAGTGTTTTGAATTCTGTTATTCTTATTGTTTTAGAAATAATGGACATTTTTTCCCACGTATCTAAGAAAGATGGGGATTCTTTTCCTCCTTCATGGCTTGTGAGTTTGTTTTATTGATGCATCTATGCTAAATGCATAGGACAGAGCATGGTTACATTCTCGTATATATTATTCAGTCTTCTAATAGTTAAGTATTTATAATACCCTCATTTCTTGTTTGTTTCATGTTAAATGCATAAGGCAGAGCACGTTTACATTCTTTTATAAACTCCTTGGTCTTCTAATAGATATGTAAGTATTTATGGTACCCTGTTGTTTGTTTTGAACAGGGAAAATTGTATCTCTTGCTGCTGGGAACAACAGCTTTTAGCCTGGTAATAGAAGGATGGTTTAGAATTATATTTCTGGTAGGTACAGGTGAATTACTTTTATGACTTATTAAAAGATGAGCATTCAATGCAGGTTACCACTCCTTTGCTGTTTAGAATGATTCCAGGAATCATGCACTTGGGTGTCCTCGCAAATTGGTTCCCTTCTGACAGCAATCCAACAGAGGTCAGTTTCCCTTCAACTGCTGATTTGCATAGATTATGTCAATAGGGGATATTGTGGGTAATGATTGTGGAGCCTATAGCTCGAAAGCTGCCTTCACTTGGGGCAGGTCTGAGCTAAGACTCGCCTTTGCAGGTGGTCTCTAAAGGAGAGAACCTTCACTCTGGAAGCACACAATCTATTCTGGTTACAGTCCAAGGTTCTCAGTAATGATGAAGAGTTTTCATATAAAGGAGGAGGATATTTTGCGGAAGCTGCAAGTATCCTGGATGTCTCCTCATTTTAAGAATTGTAGCATGCAGGTGCTATCAAAGGAGCGGGATTGAAGCTTGTCTCAACCTGGATACTTGGCGTGTGATGCTTGTTACTGTTCAAGGCTTCAAGCACATTCAAATGCAGTGTACACAAGTTTACCTAGCCTGGTTTGGGGTGCAGTACACCTTTATGGTTGGAATCATGCACTTTGGATCAGATTTAATGAATGATTGCATGTTATGACTTTCAAGATTGTCATGTTTTTTGTTTGTTCCAATCAGTTGATTCTGGGATACCTGAAAATACCTAAGTTTGAGTAAATCAGCCATGCATTGCTGCTAAAGATATAGGCTCAATTATTGTACACATCTAAAAGCTATGGAGTTAAATCTATGATCCAAATTATTCTTTAACTACATCAAAATATTAAACATTGTAATGGCTGCAAATGTGGAACGGCTTTTCTTGGAGGCCAATCATTTGCATATCTCCTCAAGATGTCCCATTTGGGTTCGTCTTGGATTTGTAATATTATACTCATGTATTTTTCTGGTCAATTCTTTATTTGTATCTCCAGCTTTTTAATACAGTTTTGGATCGTCTTTCATCTATTCACACAACATCATAGTGAATAGTCGAGACAATGTCAGCAGATCTCAACTCTGGAACATGCGCTTGAATTTGAGTCATTGGCAACTGACGGCCTTAAGAATTATGCAGGTGACATATCTGCAAAACACTAGAAAGTTTATCTTACAAAATACTCAAATATCCTTATGGTTGCATATATTGTTGAGTCAAAGGTTTGCATATTAGACATCTCTAAACTTTATTCTCATAGTCATGGCTAGTTTATAGATCTTGTTTGAATCTTTGATGGCATTGCTTTTCATCAAATTTATATTTTCCGGCAATTTCATCTGTGAAAATCTAAATCAAGCATATATTAAAATTTTGAGCCTTTGTAAATGACATTGCTGCTAGGTCCTAACATAATCTGTGCACAGTGGGTGAGGGGGCAAAGAGAGCCTAATGGCATAGTCTTTAGATGGGGAATGCTCATGCTTTAAAATTTCTAGATTATTTGTAAGGTGTACCGTTATTGGACAAAGGGGTCCTTCTAAGGAAGCAGAATTTGGACAGTACTCTAATTATGTCAGTGCAGAAGAACAAGTTATAAATTCACAGATCCTTTAAAATAAACAATTTTCATGTAAATATGAGGAATATTAGATTTCAATGATGTAATTGACTGGAAGCCTTCGGGAACTAGATGCATAACTTTCTTGCTTTTAAATTTTGCTTTTTTGTCTATGCACAACTCTAATATAATTTAGTTTCCCATATATCTGTTTATCACTGTCTATATATTAGAGGATGGACGTTAATTTTATTTTTTTCATTATTTCTTGAAATACCTCATTGTTGATAAATACAAACTGGAATTTTTTTTATTAGCCTTTTCCCAAAGTTTTGAAAATATCCTTGTTTGGAGGGACTGGATAAAACTGCTCCGTAGGCTTAAGTAAACCGAGTTCATTATGGTTGAATTAAGCTGATTTTGTTACTTGGAGGAAAATGAGTTGGCGATTTAATGGCACTAAGCCAAGTCATGGAGAGACTTTCTCAGTAATGTATCGTTATGTAAGCTTTAAAAGTCTTGAGATTTCACGAAACCTTCGAGGGGCACTTATATCTTTGTAAGAAGGGCTATACTCGTTTTGCTATCCAAAGGCAGGGATGCAATTATACGAAGAATCTAAAACATTATTAATCTTGTAAATTATTCGAACCTGTTTGTAATAGCAGTATATGAAGCGCAACTTTTTGGGAGTCTATGGAAATTCCTTTTAAGTGGGGGGCTTGACCTTTTTGCTTCAGATGGTTTTGCACAGAGTTTGTGTGGTTTGCCGTCTTATTTGTGTGCAAGCTTTAATCAGTTTTTTTTTGAGCTCATACATGTCCTTCATACCATATCACATGGGTGAAAGGACTTGTCCATCCCTCTAAGGTACTTTCAAGTATCCTTTTTCATCTCATCTGTCCAATTTTTTCAATTGAATTCTCCACCATATATTCCCCTTCAATCTTGGATGCTTGTCCTCCTCTCATCCCTCCAAGGATTTCAATCAATATGCAATATCTTTATTTTCAATCCTAGCCATCTAATACTATAAATTGGTCTCAACATTTTCATATGCAAGCTTATGTTGTTGGTGAAGACACTCACATATTACCAAATCCATCATTCTTGAGCACAACCACCATGAATTGGTGCAACAAGGGTTGGTATTACCGTATTATGTATTCATCAATGTTTACGAAGTCTTATGCATTATCTTGAGTGTTGCATGCATTTTGGGTAGGATAAGTTGCATAGTTTAACTTGTTCTTTTATGTTCCAATTTTCATGTACACACATATAGAGGGAAAATGCAATCTAGACACTTAAACATGACAAAATAAGGTAGAAATAAAGCTTCTACTAGTAAAACACATGTTAAGAAAGTACTAAGGAATCACGATTGATTCTCAAGGAAATGGAAATTTATAATAGGTGCATATGCAACCTTTGTCCTCGGTCAATTATTTGAGGAAACTCTTAAAAGACTTGTAAGTGGTTGTTAAGTGTAGAAGTTGAAAAGAAACAACATGAAATGAAAGAGATAAATGAATGCCTTAACACAGGTTTCAATGTATATTTTGGTAACCATCGAGGTCTCAGGGCTTGAATAGGAAGATTGGGAGATGGCAATTCAATTGTGAAAGTAAATGCTCATGGTCAATATGCCAACAAAGCCTTAAATTGGACAACTCAAACTTATTGTGATAAATCATATAGTGTAAATTTATAGGTGCTTGACCAATAATCAAAGCTATTAAACAATGGATGGGCTGGGACCTAATATCAAATGTGTATCAAAAGTACACCTCTGAATACATTTTGTAGAGTTGAAGACAAGATGGCTTTTTATGAAGGCTCCTTGTTTTTAAGAATTTTTAGCCTTAAGAAAGACCTTGCATCATGGTTTTGAATACAAAACTATGAGGTTTTTGTCTTTGGGTAAGATTACTATGCGAACTACAACTAGACTTTCGGGAGAGTATTTTGAGCATAGTGAGGCCAACTCATTTATATCTTAGAAGCTACCAAGCCCAAGGAATCCTCTAGTTATACTATAATAATTCTCAAAAGTGAACTTTTATAGGCCCACTCTTGAGCAAAAAGAATGTGCTCTTCAACAAGTGAATTAATTGAAATCTAGATTATGAGTATCTTGCTTTTAGGTATTTTGCTTGCCTCATGAGTAGTCATCTTTGAAGGGTATTAATCCAAACACCTGTCAAATCACAAATAAGGTGCAAGTTGGTTGCTTGTGTCTTTTGATTGTTCTCTAAACCCATCATGTAGGGAACACATAGGTGCAAGTTGAGGAGGAGGTTCCTTAGGGGGAGGACCATCATCCTCATCAACATTATAAAAAAGAGAAAGCATGGGAATACAATTAGGAGAACATACTAATTGTGTGCAGTGTTCAAATTTGACACTCATTATTATAATTTATATGAGGGCATCAATTTAAAGAAGTTGATAACCCTTTATATCTTCTAAATAGGCAACAAAAATGTAAGGCTTTCTTTGTGGTTGCATAGCCTTAAAAATATCTTAGGAAATGTGTTATGATGTGTTACATCTAAAGATACACAAACTTCTCAACTAATTGATTTTGTTCTAGTGGCACACAAGTGTTGCTAAGGTCTCACTTTGGGTGTCTGAATTTGTATATGGATCACTGCAAGCACCATACTACTGAAACAAGTAGAAAATGAAATCGTCTTGTTGTAGTGGTTTCTTATACAACTTCAATCTATGGCCATTAACCAGAAGAGAGAATATGGATGCATCTATGGTGTGCAACTTGATTGCTCCATTAGGATATAGTTGATTGATTTCATAGGGTCTGATGTAGGGGAAGGACAACAAAACACATTCAATGACTGATTCTTCAAACATTGACAGGACAACCCTAGACCTTATTCTTTGCTACTCACTTCCCCTAGGCCCATATAACCTTCTTGGAAAACAATGACATGAAAACCAAACAAATTTTCCAACATTTCATAAGGCCTATGAATACAAAGACAAAACCATGTATAACTTGCAAGGATACAACATAGTTTGATTGTAACATTCCACACTTGACCACATTTGACAATGTACAAAATTGTCCCCCTTGGGGTTAAGACACCACATACACAACCCAATGTGAAATTAGTGTGTAATAGGTCTCCAAGACCGTATACAATCCTCCAACACCATTCAAACCTTACATGAACTAAACCCTTGAGTAGTTGTTAATGAACATACCCTTGTTACCCTCTATTTGCCTATCCCACTGTGAAATGAAAGGAATAGTGATAAATAAATTTCACAAAACAAATAATAAATCCAATCATTTAAGTGGGATTGAAGATAACATAATTACAGACTTTTCATCCAATTTTCATCAAGATCCAATGGTGGAAAAGAAAGTTATGGCATTTTTTGCAAAATTGGAAACCCTGGTTAGGGTTTAGACTTGTCCTCACAAAAATGGTCATAACTTATTGAAATCCCCATGAAAATGATCCAAACAAAAATAATTGAGAGATAGAAACATATATTCATCCATTCCAATTGGTTTCATCCCGATATTGTGTTGTACATGGCCATACTAACATGTTTTTAGACTGCAAATTTTGGAAAACATTGTTAAAACAAGGTAGCCTTCACCAAAATGGCCATATCTCACACAAAACTCAATAAAATTTAATGAAACAAAATGAATTTTAAACTAGAAATAAATAGATTTCCATCCATCTATTATATTCCTTGATATGAGGCCATACTAGGCCGTACACTGCACAACTTTAGCTTGAAAAACAATGTAAGACTTAGAAAATGCATGCAAAATTAAGGTTTTCATTCATCAAACTCCTAAATTTCACCTCTGGTTTCTTGAACTTGAGATTGGAGGGTGTTTATATACATTTCCAATCTATTAAAACTATTATTTTTTTCGATTCTTGATTAGGTTTCTCAATAAAACACCTAAATGACACTTTTTGACAATGTTGCTTGACAAAATTTTAGCAACTTTTACAACTTTTAACCAAAGGGCCCCAAACACACCAAAATGGATCCAAATAGTCACGTATGACCTTATTTGACTCCAAAAACACCCTATCAACCTAAAACCAAGACATTAAAACCATTCTTGCTATGAGGCTCCTGATGCCCTTGCTTCATACTCCCTAGAGAGAAAAGATTCAAGTCCACTTGAATAGAGGTTTGTAATGTCTTCCATTTTGGATTCCTATAATTTGTGAAGTTATCTTCCATGTTGCCTTGCACTTCTTTCAAACTTCCTAATACCTGTTTCATTTTTACCTTTGGTCTCCCTAATTGCGTATTAGAATACCCAAGGTTGCTTGCACGGGTCTTGTGGAAGGCTTCCCACTGCTCTTGCCTGAAAACCTCGCCTCCAATGGTTTCTCTTGAGCTTCTAGGTTGATCAAACCCTACTCCAACTCTTCTCAAAGAGTTCTTACTCTGTGCTTTACCTTGGGTAGCTCAACACCTTCTTGAAATTTGAATGCTCTTTCTAGGACTTAGAAGAATCTAAGTGCCCTGTTCTCCAACTGACTTGAACCTCTTGCAGGGAAGATAAATGCTCTATTTCCAAGCATTTCACCACCATTTGAACCCATCTGGGAGATTCCACTGTCCTCAAGTTACCCGATCTCTTAGTTTTGTCTTGAGAGGGCCTAGTTTCTACTAGCCCTTACCAGTCACCTATTTGCCTTTTCTGCCCAAAGTCTCCACTGTACCTAGCAAACTAATCATAGATTCTGACACCCTTTTTCCAGCTTTAAATCTTGCAAAAGTTCTCAGGTCATCAACTCTTCCGTACAGCTGTCTCCTGAGTTCTTGGAGAGGAGGGCTAATTGCCCCATTTCCTAGGGTTTTGCTGTTTCTTGTTGATTTCTCCCTCAAACAAATTGTTTAGTCCTTAATCACTCATTTCCTTGTATTCAAAACAAATCCACCTAGCAATGTACTTTTCTCCACTAATGTACTCTCCCTCAGCTCTTGTTCTTTAATCTTCACTCCTAAATCCCTAACCGGGTCCTAAACTCTTCTTAGGTTTGGTAAGACAATTCATTGTTGGCCCTTTGATTATCTCTGTCACCATATATATACTATACACCGCTTCCCTCCCATTTTCCACCAAATTCAGGAGAATCTTGTGGTCAGGGTCTATAGGGAAGCCATTTGAAAACCTACTGCTCAAACAGAAGAAACTAACACCTCACAACTAATCTATGAATTGGAAACAGTAATCCTACCCTAAGCAACTTAAAAGTCAAATGAAGATTTCTCTGTCCTATCTACTAAGCCTATTCATAGTGTCAAATTTACATGCACGGTGCTTTTTAATTCACTGTCCTCAAACTGCACAGGCAAATACAGAAAATGCAATTTCTGCCAAAACAGGGTCAAGTTCCCTTTATCACCTGAATTGTGGAAACCAAATACTATCAACACATAAAATGAATATCATATGCAAAGAAAGATATTAACATTGATTTTTAAATACAAATAACTTGCTATACCAATATATAACACCTAAGTAGACAGTACTGCGCAAAACACACTGTGTTTTCCAGAAAACACATAAATTACAGAAAACCCAAAAAACTGTCTCATTATTCACATCAAAATCTTTTGATACAATGCCAAAACTAATTGTTCTCTCTATTCCCGAGCCATATCTCCATTGGTCATTCCTTTTCCATGTTTCAAGGGGGTATTGCTCGTTCCAATATCCCTGATTTTAAGGGAATCCAAGATAACTCCTCAACTGCATGCAACCTCTCATTGTTATCATGCAGTTTTCGCAATATTCCTACAATCCTCGCCATTATCCTTCTTTTTAGGATCTCCTAACTCATTATCCTCGAGTTAACAACCCCTCAACTGACCACTAGCATCTTCCATCTACGAGGAAGTGACTATAACACAAGTTGATGCATCATATCCTCAAACATAACAGTCCAAATCTTAATAAAGAAAAATCTACCAACATACCAACAATTAAACTAGAATGACACCTAGGCAAAAGATTAATACAACATGCCACACAAGACCTTCTAAGGTCCAACCTAAACACAACATGCTGACTTGGCCAAGGTCAGTACAAGCCAAAACTTTTGCAAACCAAAATTTGTGCAAGTCAAATTGGAGTTTGGCCTTGGTGCTCCTGCACCATCCTCCCCAAAACAGAAAATTCAATCCATCCTTGGATTGAACAGATTGGAATCAATGCCCAACCTCTTGAACTCTGCCTCCTTGATCCATATTGCATCTGAGTCTGGTTGTCCATGCCTCTTGATTAGGTGTTCCTTGTACTCCTTGGTCCTAGTCTTCTTATAAACCCTTGTGTCCAAGATTTGATCAGCTTGTTTGACTGTAACAGGGGGCAGTTTGAGTTCTCCTACATCTTGAATGACTTCTTGAATAGTCTGATCCATGTTTGGTGGTGGTCCTCTGTAAGGAACTAAGTCTGCAATGTTAAAAATAGGGGACAGTCCACTGTCATCTAGCAATTGTACCTTGAATGCATTGTTGCCATACTTCTCCAAGATAGGACAGGGACCTATCCTCTTCATTTGCAACTTGTGAGGGACTCCTTTCAGCAATCTAGCCTTGTTCAAATGGACCATCACTAAGTCTCCCACATTGAATTGAACTTCTCTTCTATGCTCATCCACCTTAGCCTTATGCTTCATGGTATTTTCTGCCAAGGTCTTCCTGACTGTCTCATGAATTTCTTGCATTGCACAAGCAAAATCATCTGCATAACCACTTCCCTTTACTCCATCTTTCAGCTCTCTCAGCTCATAGACACCCCTGGGATGTAAACCATACACAATTTCAAAGGGGCTCTTCCCTGTGGATCTATTGACTGTGTCATTATATGCATACTCAGCCTGCCCAATAATCTGATCCCATTGTTGACCATACTCCTTGGTCAAGCATCTTAGAAGGTTTCCAAGTGTTCTATTTACCACTTCGGTCTGACCATCAGTTTGTGGATGGTATGCAGATCCAAAGGATAGATTGGTGCCCATTCTTTGCCAAAGTGTCTTCCAAAAGTGGCTCATAAATTTAGTATCCCTGTCTGATACAATGCTGATTGGCAAACCATGAATCCTAACTATTTCCTTGAAGAAAAGTGAGGCTATTTGACTGGCATCATTGGTTGTTTTGCAGGGTATAAAGTGATCCATTTTGCTGAATCTATCAACCACAACATACACACTATCCATACCTTGCCTTGTCTTGGGTAAACCAACTACAAAGTCCATGCTTAAGCATTCCCATGGCTTAGAAGGGATTGGCAGTGGCTGGTATAAGCCTGCATTTGAAGAAGTGCCTTTTGCTTTTTGACACACTACACAACTCTCTACATATTTTCTGACATCTAAGTTCATCTTAGGCCAAAAATAAAACCTTTGGACAAGCTCTTGAGTTTTGGTGATCCCAAAATGACCACTCAATGCACCATTATGCTTTTCTTGAATTAAGTTCTCCCTAATAGAACCTCTAGGAACACAAAGCTGATTCCCTTTAAACAACAAATCACTTTGCAAGGTGTATTCAACATATTTTCTATGGAAATGGTTCTTAAACTCAAGGCATACCTTATAAATTTCTGCAAAGTCTTCATCATCTGCATATAGATCCTTGAAGTGATCTATTCCCATGCTCTTCAATTGGATTTCTTGGATGGTAAGAACTCTCCTGCTCAATGCATCAGCAACTTTATTGAGAGCTCCTTTCTTGTGCTTGATGTTGAAGGTGTAAGCTTGCAAATACTCCACCTATTTCATGTGCCTGTGACTCAAATTCTCTTGTGAATTCAAAAAACTGAGTGCTTGATTGTCTGAGTACACAATGAATTCCTTGGGAAGCAAATAGTGCCTCCACTTCCTTAGTGCTTGGACCAATGCATACATTTCAAGGTCATAAGAAGAGTACTTCTTCTTGGCTTCACTTAGCTTCTCAGAATGAAAAGCCACCGGTCTGCCCTCTTGGCTGAGAACAGCTCCAATTGCTACATTACTAGCATCACACTCAATTGTAAATAGTTTCTCAAAACTTGGCAACACCAAAACAGGTTGAGTAGCTACCTTTTCCTTCAGCAACTCAAAACTCTTGTTAGCTTGTTCATTCCACACAAACTTGGTTTTCATTCCTCCCTTAATTGTATCCAACATAGGAGCACAAATTGCACTAAATTGTTTGATGAATTTCCTATAGTACTGAGCAAGACCATGGAAGCTTCTTACCTCTGTTGATGTCTTGGGAGTAGGCCAATTAAGAATGGCTTCTACCTTGCTGCTGTCCATCTTCAAATTGCCATGTGATAACACAAAACCAAGGTACACCAACTCTGTTTTGATGAACTCACACTTTTCCAGATTAATCTTTAGCTTCTCCTCCTGTAGCTTCTTGAAAACCATCTCAATGTGTTGGAGGTGCTCTTCTCTAGTTCTGCTATAAATTAGTATATCATCAAGATACACTACTACAAACTTGCCAATGTAGTCCTTGAGGCTTTCATTCATGAGTCTCATGAATGTGGAGGGGGCATTAGACAAACCAAATGGCATTACTAGCCACTCATAAAGACCCTCATTGGTTTTGAAGGCTGTTTTCCACTCATCACCCTCATGTATTCTAATTTGGTGGTAACCACTCTTTAAATCTATCTTGGTATAGTACCTAGCTTCACCTAGACAATCCATGAGATCTTCAATTCTAGGAATGGGAAACCTATACCTGATGGTTATCTTGTTGATTGCTCTGGAATCAGTACAAAGCCTCCATTCTCCTCCTTTCTTGGGTGCTAAAATAGTGGGTACTGCACAAGGACTAATGCTTTTCCTAATGAGACCTTGATCAAGCAATTCTTGAATCTGCCTAGCTATCTCCTCATTCTGTTGAGGTGTCATCTTGTAGGCTGCTTTGTTTGGAAGGGTGGCTCCTGGTATCAAGTCTATCCTATGACTTATGGCTCTTTTAGGAGGTAAAGTTGCTGGTTGACCACTACTTACTATGTTCTCATAGGTCTGCAACAAGTCTTGAATCTCCTTTGGTAGTTCTTCCTTTTCAGCTACCTTCTCTTTGCTTGCCTCTCTTGGCTTGATCATTATTGCATAGCCAACTCCTTCTCCTTCTTCCAAGGTCTTTAAGAACTCTTTTTCACCAGTTATCAGCAACTTAGAACCTGTTGTCTGCACCTCATTATCTTCCAACAAAGATTGAATCTTGTATGTGACATTGTCCTTCTTGAAGGTGTATGAGTTCTTGGCTCCATCATGCACAACTTGACGGTCAAATTGCCATGGCCTACCTAGGAGCAAGTGGCATGCATCCATAGGTAACACATCACATAATACCTTGTCTTTGTACTTGCCAATTGAAAACTCCACCCATGCTTGCTCATTCACCAAGACATGCTGACCCTTGTTGAGCCATGTAACCTTGTAAGGATTCTTGTGAGGTATTCTTTCTAATTTCAGTTTGCTGACTGCCTCCTCTGACACAATATTGTCAATAGAACCTGAGTCTATAATCACCTTGCACACTTTCCCCATCATCTTGCATTTTATCCTAAACAGAGATCTTCTTTGGCTTGGCTCTTCTTTGACCGGTTCCTTGATTAAGGTCCTTCTCATCATGAGATTCTCACCTTCCTCTGAATTCAAAGGTACTTCTGATTGTTTGTTTGCTGCAACTGCTTCATCTTGAATCAGGTTGGTTCTTTTATCTCCTCCATGAGATGTGCTTCCTTTCTTAGGACATCTATAGGCTGGGTGTCCCAACTGGTTGCAATGATAGCATTTCATGTTGGTGAAGTAACTACCCCTTCCTTGTCCACCACTTCTTCCTCTAGGGCTGAAACCTCTTCCTCTACCACCTCTACTGGAGCTTCCTTCTTGCTGGTCAGAAAATCTGACTTCTCCTTGAGCTCTTGATTCTGAGCTTCTTCCACTATAGCTTCCTCTTTGTCCTCTACTGTCTTTGCCTTTACCTCTACCTTTGGGGTTTTGTTCCTGCTTCTTTTTTCCTTTCTCCTCTATCTTCAAGGCCATTTGATAGCATTGGCGGACTGTTTTGAAGTTTACCAAGCTCATATCTTCCTGGATAGACCACTTGAGCCCATTTAGGTACCTTGCTAACCTGATGCTCTCATCTTCAACCACCTTCGATCTAAGGCACAATTTCTGAAACTCCTCTGTATATGTTTGGACATCCATGTCCTTTTGCCTCAGATTGTGTCTTCTCCTGTGCAACTGGACTTCATAATCATCTGGGAGGTAGGTCTGCCTTATCTTAGTCACCATTCCTTTCCATGAAACCATGGGACCTTTGCCTTCTTTCTCTCTTTTAGATTGCACAAACTTCCACCATGTGAGAGCTGCTCCTCTCAACCTAGACTTGGCCAATTTCACCTTTTTAAGCCTCTGCATGTCATCATCACATTCAAAGTGATTCTCACGTTTCAATCCACCTACTACTGACCTAGATCCATTTGTCCACTGGTACACCATCCATCGCCCACCACTCAAGGCCTCAATGCCTTAAAGATTTGTTCCTTCCCCAGCGACAGATCGCTTTGGAGCTTCCTCCTCCATCACCTCTTTTCTTGGCTTCCTCGTTTCTTTCTTCTTTACCCTGGTCCTTCACAGATTCGCCGCCTCTTGATCCCCATCTAGAGTTTCTCCATCCGAGATATCCTTTCCCCGAAAGCAACCGGTTATCTTCCTCTTGCTCTTCTACTTTCTTTGCTAACTCTGCATTTGTCACCATGGTTCCTTCCTCTGGTGTATTCTCTCCTACTGACTCAGTGGATTGGCTCATTAATCACAAGCCTAGAATCCAACTCTTGCTCTGATACCAATATGGTGTATTTAGAATACCTGTTGTTTTGCACTACCTTTGTGGAAGGCTTCCCATCGCCATCACCAAACCTCGCCTCCAATGGTTTCTTGAGCTTAGGTTGATCAAACCTCAAGCCCAACTCTTTCTCAAAGAGTTCTACTGTGCTTTTTACCTTGCAGCTCAACACCTTCTTGAAATTTGAATGCTCTACCTAGGACTTAGAAGAATCTAAGTGCCCTGTTCTCCATCTGCCTTGAACCTCTTGCAGGGAAGATAAATGCTCTGTTTCCAAGCATTTCACCATCATTTGAATCCGTCTGGGAGATTCCACTGTCCTCAAGTCACCTGATCTCTTAGTTTTGTCTTGAGAGGGCCTAGTTTCTACTAGCCCTTACCAGTCACCTATTTGCCTTTTCTGCCCAAAGTCTCCACTGTACCTAGCAAACTAATCATATATTCTAACACCCTTTTTCCAGCTTTAAATCTTGCAAAAGTTCTCAAGTCATCAACTCTTCTGTACAGCTGTCTCCTGAGTTCTTGGAGAGGAGGGCTAATTGTCCCATTTCCTAGGGTTTTGTTGTTTCTTGCTGTTTTCTCCCTCAAACAAATTTTTCAAGCCTTCCTCTCTCAGTTATCCTTGTGTTTGAGCAAAATCCACCTGGAAATGTACTTTTCCATACAAATGTACTCTCCCCTACCTTGGTTCCTGAATCTTCACTCCAAATCCCTAACCGGGTTCTAAGCTCGCCTAGGGTTTGGTAACAAAGCTCATTGTTGGGCCCTCTTGATTCCCTGTCACCAAATATACACAAGACACTAGCTTCCCTCCCATTTTCCACCAAACTCAGAAGAATCTCGTGGTCAGTGGTTATGGGAAGCCATTTGAAAACTAACTACTCAAAATAGGGAAACCTACACACTTCACTAAATCTATGAACTTGAAACAAGTATTCTACCCAAGCAACTTAAAAGTCGATGAAAATCGCCTCATTCCCATCTACTAAGCATATTCACAAGGTCCAAAATGTACATGCACGATGGTGCAGATACCTTAGGCCAAACTCCAATTTGACTTGCACAAATTTTGGTTTGCAAAAGTTTTGGCTTGTACTGACCTTGGCCAAGTCAGCATGTTGTGTTTAGGTTGGACCTTAGAAGGTCTTGTGTGGCATGTTGTATTAATCTTTTGCCTAGGTGTCATTCTAGTTTAATTGTTGGTATGTTGGTAGATTTTGCTTTATTAAGGTTTGGACTGTTATGTTTAAGGATACGATGCATCAACTTGTGTTATAGTCACTTCCTCATAGATGGAAGATGCAAGTGGTTAGTTGAAGGGTTGTTAACTCGAGGATAATGAGTTAGGAGATCCTAAAAAGAAGGGTAATGGCGAGGATTGCAGGAATATTGTGAAAACTGCATGATAACAATGAGAGGTTGCATGCAGTTGAGGAGTTATCTTGGATTCCCTTAACATCAGGGATATTGGAACGAGCAATGCCCCCTTGAAACATGGAAAATGAATGACCAATGGAGATATGGCTCAGGAATAGAGAGAACAGTTAGTTTTTGGATTGTATCAAAAGACTTTGATGTGAATAACAAGACAGTTTTTGGGTTTTCTGTAATTTCTGTGTTTTCTGGAAAGCACAGTGTGTTTTGCGCAGTAGTGTCTACTTAGGTGTTATATATTGGTATAGCAAGTTATTTTGTATTTACAAATCAGTGTTAATATCTTTCTTTGCATATGACATTCACTTTATGTGTTGATAGTATTTAGTTTCCACAATTCAGGTGATAAAGGGAACTTGACTCTATTTTGGCAGAAATTGCATTTTTTGTATTTGCCCGTGCAATTTGAGGACAATGAATTAAAAATGCACCGTGCATGTAAATTTGACACTATGAATAGGCTTAGTAGATAGGATAGGGCAATCTTCATCTGACTTTTAAGTTGCTTAGGTTAGAATTACTGTTTCCAATTCATAGATTAGCTGTGAGGTGTTAGTTTCTTCTGTTTGAGTAGTAGATTTTCAAAAGGCTTCCCTATAGACCCTGACCATGAGATTCTCCTGAATTTGGTGGAAAATGGGAGGGAAGCAAGTGTATAGTGTATATATGGTGACAGATAATCAAAAGGGCCAAGCAATGAATTGTATTACCAAACCCTAGGCGAGCTTAGGACCCGGTTAGGGATTTGGGAGTGAAGATTAAGGAACCAAGGTAGGGGAGAGTACATTTGTATGGAAAAAGTACATTTCCAGGTGGATTATGCTTAAACACAAGGACAACAGAGTGATGAAGGTCTGAACAATTCTCTTGAGAGAGAAAACAAGTAAACAACAAAACCCTAGGAAATAGGGCAATTAGCCCTCCTCTCCAAGATCTCCGGAGTCAGCTGTACGGAACAATTAGTGACCTGAGAAATTTTGCAAGATTTAAAATAGGAAAAAGGGTGTTAGAATATGTGATTTTTTTGCTAGGTATAGTGGAGACTGTGGGCAGAAAAGGCAATTTAGTGACTAGTAAGGGCTAGTGGAGACTAGGCCCTCTCAAGACAAAACTAAGAGATCGGGTAACTTGAGGACAGTGGAATCTCCCAGATGGATTCAAATGATGGTGAAATGCTTGGAAACAGAGCATTTATCTTCCCTGCAAGAGGTTCAATTTAGTTGGAGAATAGGGCACTTAGATTCTTCTAAGTCCTAGAAAGAGCATTCAAATTTCAAGAAGGTGTTGAGCTACCCAGGGTAAAGCATAGAGTACGAACTCTTTGAGAAGAGTTGGAGTAGGGTTAGGTCAACCTAGAAGCTCAAGAGGAACCCACTGGAGTCAGGTTCCAGGTAGGGGATAGTGGAAAGACTTCCACAAGACAGTGCAAGCAACCTTGGGTATTTAATACACCACTAATGCTTTGCAATGACCCTTCTCTTCCACATGGCATACAAATTAGAATTCATTTTCAAAAGTTGCTCTCCCTTTGACCTTGCTGCATTATTTGCATCTCTGACCTTTTCTAGAAACATGGCTGCAACAACTAGGACATTATCATCAAATTGTGCAATTGAAGTATCAAACTTAGATTTTTTGTGTGCTTTGTCTTGTAAATAGGTCTGTGTTGCCTCAAATAAACCCTCTAGATAATAGATTTCATCTTGGTCATGCAAATTTGAATATTTACTGGTTAGGTGAATGCATGCCTCTTGTAATGATTTTTTTTGCTTTTCCCCCTATCAACCTATATATCTACATTCTCTTTTTCATATACATGATCAAAACCAAGACTTGTACTTCCATTTACTTGTTCAATGGCCTGCTGCATGGATTGTCTTTCTTCTCTAACTTCATTGCTTACAAACTCCTTTGTGTATGCCACATGTCCTTCTTCTGTAGCATTCTTCAAGGCTTCATGAAACTGGAGTTCACCTTCCATTTTCAAAGCAACCATCCTTTGCTTTCTTCTTTTCTAAATAATCTTCTTTATGGGCCACTTAAAAATTTTGTTAATGGCAATGCTCCAACTCCACATACTTGTTCCTATACTCTATATTCTTTGTTCAAATTTTTGCATTTGTTCCAAAGCTTGTCTCAACCCTATTATCTCTTGTTGAATATTTACTTGTTTTTCCTTCTCATCTTTCTTCTTCATCTCACTTTTCTCTCTTCTCATCACTTGTTTCTTTCTTGGTAACTCCTTACTCACTTCCATTCTCCTTTTGCAAGCAAGTCTCTTTCACCTTGCTTCTTATTTTCGTGCTACCTCACCTTGGGCCCCTTTCCTTTCCCCTAGCCTAGTATTTTGGTATCTAGGTTATTCCTTCAACCTGTAAAAAAGACAATGCACAAAATCCCAAAACTTCATTTCTCAAATCTTTGGGCTTTGATACCAATTTGATGCATAGGAAGGACAACAAAACACGTTCAATGACTGATTTTTCAAAATATTGATAGGACAACCGTAGACCTTATATATTCTTTGATAGTCACTACCCCTAGGCCCATAGCACCTTCTTAGACAATAATAACATATGAAAACCAAACAAATTTTCTAAAATTTCATAAGGCCTATGAATACAAAGACAAAATCATGTATAACTTGCAAGGATACAACATAGTTTGATTGTGACATTCCACACTTGACCACATTTGACAACATGCAAAACTGCCCCCCTTGGGGTTAAGACACCACACACACAACCCAATGTGAAATTAGTGTGTAGCAAGTCTCCAATACCATAGAAAATCCTCCAGCACCATTCAAACCTTGTATGAACTAAACCCTTGAATTGTTAATGAACATACCCTCGTTGCCCTCTATTTTCCTGTCCCACTATGAAATGAAAGGAGCAGTCATTAATAACTTTCAAAAAAATAATTAATGAATCCAATCTATTCAATGGGATTGAAGATAATATAATTACATACTTTTCATCCAATTTTCATCAAGATCCAATGGTGAAAAATAAAGTTATGGCATTTTTTAAAAAACTGGGAACCCTAGTTAGGGTTCAGACCTGTCCTCACAAAAATGGTCATAACTTATTCAAATCCCCATGAAAATGATCCAAACAAAAATAATTGAGAGCTAGAAACATATATTCATCCATTCCAATTGATTTCACCCCAATAATGTACCATACATGTCTGTACTAGCACATTTTCAGACTACAAATTTTGGAAAATATTGTTAGAATAGGACAACCTTCACCAAAATGGCCATATCTCACACAAAACTCAATAAAATTTAATGAAACAAAAATAATTGTAAACTAGAAACAAATATATTTCCATCCATATATTATATTCCTTGATATGAGGCTGTACTAGGCTATACAATGCACAACTTCAACCTGAAAACAATGTAAGACTTAGAAATTGCACACAAAATTGAGGTTTTCATTCATCAAACTCCCAAATTTCGCCTCCCCCCATTGAAATCAAGATTGGAGGGTGTTTATATACATTTCCAATCCATTAAAACTTTTTTTCACCCATTCTTGATTAGGTTTCTCAATAAAACACCTAAATGACACTTTTTGACAATATTGCTTGACAACATTTTAACAACTTTTACAAATTTTAACCAAAAGACCCTAAATACACCAAAATGGATCCAAATGATCCAAAATGGTCACATGTATGACCTTATTTGACTCCAAAACACCCTATCAACCTAAAACCAAGATATAAAAACCATTCTTGCTATGGGGCTCCTAATGCCCCAACATCAGAGTCCCAGGCACCTGCATTGGAGTTTCCCCTTGAAGTCTTTGTACCTAGTATCATATAACAATGCCCAGTCCCCTACATTAAACTCATTTTTTTTGATGTATTGGTCATGCAACTTCATCCTTTGTTGTTGTATTACCTCAATATGATGGATTGCCTCCATTCTAATTTCATCCAATGCATTTAAAGTATGTAACCTGTCCTTTTGAGTTGATGTTAAATCCATTTCCAATTCTATTGATGCCCTTAATGTCTTATATTCAAACTCAATTGGAAGGAATGTTGTTTTACCGTACACTAGCTCATAGGGTGTAAAAATAGTTGTTCTATATTCCCATACTACTTCTAGTAACCTTTCAACCCAATCTTTCCTATGTAGTTGCACTGTTTTGGTGAGAATACTTTTAATTTATCTATTAGTAACCTCCACTTGACCATTAGCCTGTGGGTGGTAAGGTGTTGACTTCTTGTGCCTAATTTGGTATTCTTCAACTAGTTTTGTGATGAGGTTTGAAGTAAACTATGGACCCTGAGCACTGACTATTTCCCTAGGCACTCCATACCTAGTGAATATATCCTCATACAAGAATTAGGCCACATTGCCATCTTTGGAGAACTGTAAGGCCTTTTACTTGTATCCACTTAGTCAAGTAATTAGTGCAAACAAGAATGTATTCCTTGTTGGAAGTAGGTGAGATTGGTCCAATAAATCTAAACCCTATTTGTCAAAAGGAGCTAGTGTTAACTGAGGTTGCAATGACATTTCATCACTCCTTGTTGGTTTACCCATCCTTTGGCACCTATCACATCTCCTTGCTTATTTAACAAAATCCTTATGCAAAGTTGATTAATAATAACCAATTGTGAGGATCTTAAATGTTGTTCTTTTTGCTACAAAATTACCTCCACATGGCTCATCATGGCAAGCCTTCATGATATCAAATATTTCATCTTCCCTTATGCACCTTCTCACGATGTTATCAAGGCTAGTGTAAAACAAATAACCTGATATCAAAGAGTATGGAAAAAATTTGTATTAGCTGTCTGTTTTCCCTTGGTGAGAAGTGTGGTGGAATCTGCCATGTTACTAAATAATTTGCAATGTCAGCATACCATGGTACATGTTCATTAAGAGCAAACAAGTGTTCATCTAGAAATGAATCATCCACTACCCCTTCAGCGGATTGTGTTGGAAATATTGATAGAAAATCTTCCACTACATTAGCCTTACTGGGTTTGTCACTATTTTAATATCAAATTCTTGTAGAATGAGCAGCCATATGACTAAGAGCAACCATATGACTAATCTTCCTACTACTATAGGTTTGCTCATAAGATATCTGATAGATGTATGATTTGTATGGACAAAAATTGAATAACCAGTGATTTAATGTTTGAATTTATTGATGACATATACCATTGTTAGCATCTCCTTTTCAATAACAATATAATTCAAATCCATTCCTTGAAGATTCTTGCTAATGTAGTAAATTGCATACTCTTTGTTACCTTCTTTCTGACCCAAGACTGCTCCAATGGAAAAATATGAAGCATCTATATGTATATGAAAGGGTAAGGTCCTATTTGGCCCCCACAAAACAGGTGCCTAAGTCAAGGCTTTATTCAAATCTTCAGAGGAGTGTTGGCACTCTGATTTCCACTCAAATTCCATGTCTTTACTCAGCAAAACAAGCAATGGTGTAGCAGTTTTACTGAAGTTTAATAAACCTTTTTTAGTAGTTTGTGTGACCAAGGAAACTTTTGATATCTCTTTATTTCTGTGGAATAGGTAATGTAGAAATGATTTCTATTTTATGTGGATCAACCTTAATCCCTACACGAGATATGAAGAGCCCTAAAACAATGCCTTGTGTCATCATCATAAAGTACTTTTCATGGCTGAGTGATAGGTAGTGTTCTTTACATATTTTCAATACCTTTACTAGATTATTGAGGACTTCCTCATAAGTCTCTCCATATGTAGTGAAATCATCCATATATATCTCCATACAATCATGAGCATAATAAAAAAAGATGTTGAGTACTACCCTTTGGAAGGTAGCTAGAGCATTGCATAAACCAAAGGGTAGAATAGAGTAAGAATAAGTACCCCATGAACATGTGAATGTATTTTTGTCCTGATCTTCTTGAGCAACTTTTATCTGATTGCAACCACCAAAACCATCTAGGAATGAAACATACTTCTTTCTAGCTAAAGAGTCAAGCACTTGATCTATAAAGGGAAATGGAAAGTGGTCTTTCCTAGTGGTTGTATTTAGTTCATTGTAATCCACACAAACTATCCATTTTCCACCTTTTTGGGAACAATGACTAGAGGTGAGACCCATTCACTGTTAGATATAGGATAAATAAATCCTAAATCAAGGAGTTTGAAGTTCATCTTTCACTATTTCTCTTAAGGTAGGGTTCATTCTCTGTTGAGGTTGTCTAATGGGTCTATAACCACCATTTATATAGATCCTATGCATACATAAGTCAGGATCTATGCCTATCATATCATGGTAATCCCATACATATGTTGTTGCGTGTGCTTGCAACACTGTGTGCAGGGAATTTTGTTGTTCTTTAGTCAAGGCATTGTTTATGTTCAACCATTTTCCTAGCATGACTTCTAATTCCTTGGAAAATTCTTATAAATATGAGAGGTCAAGGCTTGGAATAATTGGTACTCACTGTTGTGGTAGTAAGGAATGAAAAATCTGAGATATTTCTTTTGAGGAATTGGTGGGTATAATACTTTGTAGTGAGCTCCTATTGTTGTGAGCTCCTATCGTAGTCATTTTGTAGTATTGAGCAATGATACCATCTTCATCTTGATCATCCAATAGAGGGTTGTGTTCTATGGTCATCAATGTCTATAGGGAATAGCCATCTTCCTCATCCAAAGTGGGCCAAATAGTTTGCTCAAGATCAACATAAGGTTGGGCTAGAGGATAGAGGACCAATTTCTTAGTCACTATCCTATTAGATATTATCATATTATGAGACCTACAACTTATGAATGGATCAACTGTAGCTAACCATAGTCTGCCTAGGATGAGTGGGTATCTTGTAAGATTAACCTTTGGTTGTAAAACTATGAAATTAGCAGGATATTCCCAAAAATCCAATGTAATAACTAAATCTTCAATGATTCCTTCAGGCTTGACTTTTGACCTGTTAGCCAACTGTAAAATAGTTTGTGTAGGTCTAAGGTTGGCTAACTAAATTAATTGCATTGTTTATTTAGTCATAACATTGATTGTTGCCCCTAAGTCTATCAAGGTTTTCTTGATAAGGGTCCCATTAATCTTAATGTCCACTACTGGACTACCAGGGTTTGTGTGCTTAGGGACGGTTATGTTCCCTAAGATGATATCTACAAGGTTTCTCAAGACATGGACCACCTGTAAGGATCCTTCATTTTCCTTCTTGGTTTCTTAAGACATAGGTCCCTAATAATTTTAGTATAAATAGAGATGTCTTTGATAGCCTGGCTGAGTGGAATCTTGATGCTCACATCCTTTAATTGACCTAGGAGGTCTGTCTCAACCTATGTGTGATGCTTTTGAATGGCTAAGCGTTAGGAAAAGGAGGCTTTGGACTTGAGGTAGTGTGGTGTACCTGATTTGACTCAGGTTCCAAAGGTGTGTTGTATGAAGCTTCAACTGTAGTTTCCTCATCCTCCATCTCTGAAATTTGAGGAGATGAAGGTATAGCAAGTTATTTTCCTAATTTAAGGTGAACATCACTCACCTCTACCCCATAAGTTGGGTATTGCATAGATTCGTTAGTATAATCATGTTGAACAAGCTTGTTGTTAGGGTTAGGTGTAGGTTGGGAAGGTATTATGGAGGATTAGATGGTTGGGATGTAGGATTTTATGGAGGCATAATGGCTTGCTATTGGGGTTGAGAAGAAAACATAGGCTACTGATAGTTCATGTTGTGTTGCTACCACTACTAACC
The DNA here is from genome assembly GCA_007258455.2 of Sequoia sempervirens. Classification (NCBI taxonomy): domain Eukaryota; kingdom Viridiplantae; phylum Streptophyta; class Pinopsida; order Cupressales; family Cupressaceae; genus Sequoia; species Sequoia sempervirens. The sequence goes on from VDFB02365210.1 coordinate 120,414, forward strand.
TCTTTTCCGTTAAGGCTGCCACTAGTTCTAATGTGTTGACTATTGGGGATTATAATTAGAACCCTAGAAATTTTGTTGTGACTAAGGATTTGGCTCTTGCTAATTCCAATTTGTTGGGGTTGTGGCCATTGTTGACGGTTTTGCCATATATTTTGGTTAGCTAGCTAGGGATGAGAGTTCTAAGCAAAAAGTTTTGTTTCCCAATGGGAAAGGATGAATTGAAGTTGTAGACACTTAAAAATGTCTTGAATGATACTACACATTTGAATTTGATCACTAACATCGTTTCATCTTGAATTTTACATTCTTTTCACCTATCTGGTTAAATTAGCCTAGCTATTTAATTAAATGCATCATTTTCTTCTATTAATCTAATTGACATAATTGGGTCAATTCACCCCCTTTCACCTTCACCTCTTATCTTGTTTAAATTGAATAAATCAAATTATTTAATTTAACCCCTAAGTCCTCTTATTTAATTAAATAACCTTGAACTATTTAATTAAATATCATATTTGCATCCCCTTTTCATTAAATAAATCAATTATTTAATGATCATCGTCACATTCTTCATCTTGCACATTAAAATTTAGTTTTAATTACTAAATTGCTAATTATCCTTATCCTCCCACTTGCAAGGGAATATTCTTGGAATATTCCTTCTTTGTACATTCCTCTAAAAGAGAATATTCCTATGGAATATCCTCTTTTATGCACTCATTCCTCCAAAATATCTCTTAACCTCTTCCTAATTCTTAGGAAGTGTGTTTGTTAAAAGCTAATTTGGGCCATTGATTAAATTAGTTGATCCTTCTCAACTTTCAACTTTGAGCATGGATTGGAATCCTCAATCCATGCCTTCACCCTTCATCCAATGTTGACCATTGATAGACCAAATCAATCTTATCCATTGATTTTTCATTTGATCTCCTATAAATAGATCACTATTTGAAGAGAAAGGGAACCACCTTTTCAAATTTATGTTGTTGAAATTCACACTCACTTGCATCCATATTGAGAACTTTTATTTAGCATATTAGAATAATTTCCATACATAGTTAGCTTAAGTATCCATTAATGGCTTCCATGGTAACTTAGATTGCATCCATTTTAGCATAATTTGAATCAATGGCTTATATCTTTTAATTTTGTTTACATATAGCATAGATTGCATCCATTTTATCAATCATCTTAGAATTTATCACTCATCTTTATCATATTAAATTAGTTTTGCGTCCATGTTTCACATCATCTCATTGGGTTCATCAGTTTTCTTCAATAAAACTAATTGAAACAAGCTCATATTATCCTTGAGGGATTGGGAAAGCATTTCCATTCTACATCAATGCGACACAACTCCCCCAATAGGATAAAATTTGAGGTCTTAGAGTACGGTTTTGTTATGCTTTCATGTTTATATCATATTAGTTGAATGACTTCCTAATTTTGATGAATTTTGAATATTTTATTGGTATCATTTCTTAGGGAGTTAAATAGGCTTTAAATTCATTTGGATATGGCTTATTTAGTTCACACTATGACTTTGGTCACATTTTGGTGCTAGGAGGGCTATACTAATTGAATTTGACAAATTTCTCTTTAGATTCCCACGTTCTTGTGTTTACATATATAGCGACACTCTTGATGGATTCAACAACACACCTAATATGCATCACTATACAATGACACACTTTGGTTTAAATTCATCAATGCATTATTAATTCAGCGACATATTTTAATTTCATCAACACATAATTAATATAGCAACACTAAATTTATTTTTTATTTGTATCATGATTTTCATTATAGCAACACAATTGATGTCACTGTTTTACTATAAAGCAACACACATGATTTTCACTAGAGCAATGCACTTCTGATATGGCAACACATTTGATAAATTCAGTGATACAATTGATTTTAGTGACACTTTTTTTTGGTAAACAAAAGAGAGCTCATTTTGACATGTACTTAAAAATTTTTATTTCATATGCTCTCTAACATGTCATTGACATCTAGTTCTTGTTTTTGAGGTTAACTAGTTTTAGAGATTTGAACAAAAACTTGAAGTGAAGAAGCATACTATTGTTCATCCATATATTGTAACAAGTGGTTTTACACTTATGGGACAATTATAACTCATTATATGTTGCTTTACTTTAAGCTTTAGGACTGACTAATCTTCCATTGGGTTTAAAATTAATGTTCAAAGTTGGTTAAAATTGGACCCACACATCCTCATTTTTCTATATTAGTTGAAATTGAACAAGACAATCAAACACTTCCATTTGGTTCTTAAAACAAACTCATTTTACTTCTCAACGTTAAAATGAATGAGTGCTCACTTTGCTTGTGTATACTTGTAGTGTGTATCCACTCCCCTTACGCTTTGTGTGATCTTGGGTGAAGAGAAACACTCAAGTATAATTTCTTTGCTTGTGTATACTTATAGTGTGTATCCTCTCCCCTCATGCCTTTTGGTGATCTTGGGTGACAAAAAGTGTCTTAAGTTTTTGAACCAAATATTTTTGTGTTGGTTCTCTCTTACACTTCTAGGGTTTTGAGCCTAAAAGGAGAGAGGTACAAAAATCTTAATGGCTCACTCAAGAACAACCCTTGATATTCCAATGCAAAGGAGATTGAAATCTGTCAAAGGGGATTGTCCTAAGGGCTGAAAACTAATAAAGAGATTCTCTACTAATGCAAAACTTGAAAAATGCAAGATGTTTGAAAACACATTATGATATACCAAAAAGACCTAGAAATGTAAGTAAATTGTAGCAAAAACTTATGAAATTGAAAGTGTGCACCTAGAGATTGGAAAGAGATGGAAAGGAGCTCTAGAATCTCGAAGAATTCACTGTTGATGCCAACTAGGACTCATGTGCCAAGCTGGGTGACTTAGTCCTACTTCGGGAAGTCTTTGCTGGAACAGGTTTTAGACAACTAGGTACGTAGATCTTCAAAATTCCTGTTTAAGCCTGGACAGTGGGAATCATTCACCACTAATGGAGAATTAGTCCACCTTTGGATTTCTAGAAACTCAAAATAGGAAACTGTAGCCTTCAGTTTGTTCTTCTGCTCCTGGTTAAGATTTGGGTCTGAAATTGTCAAATTTGACTTGTAGGTGTTCTCCAAGCTTCTCTTAGGGTTTTGACAACTTTGAATAGCTTTGAAAACTTGGTGACAACTTTTGAAATCTTTCTCTTTAACAAATTTGCAACCTAGACCTACAAATCACGTGCAAATAAGGGAAAAATTGTTGTAGGGTTAGTGAATAGGGGTTTGCCTTGGTCAAACCCTAGGTTGGTAATTAAACCCTTGAAAATGAAATGAAATATGGAAAGAGAATGATGAATGAACAAAAGAAATGTTACAACTCACCAAACCCTTGAAGCATAATGCTGCAGACATGTAAGTAATAGCTCCAATGGATGTAGACTTGAAAATGCTTGAAATGTCTAGAATGCTTGAGTGATTGATTGATTAATTGGTTAGGAGTGAAATGAGTAGAAAAACCCTATATTTGTACTTAATTATGCAATAATTCCCAAAATACATCATAGGCCAACCTTAGATCTTAGAAAATAAAACCTACTAGAAATTTGAATTGATTTTGACTTTTGTGCCAAAGGGGACTCATTCGCCTCTAATGGTGAATGGGTCCCACCTAAGGCATTTAAAGTGGGTTCCAGAATTTAGATATTTTAAATGATGTTTATCTGGATTATTTTCAAAAATACACTTAAGTAAGGCCTGTAAATGTAAAATGGGGCTAATTAAAGCATAAGAAAGGTCCAATTATTAATGAAAAGCTTAGAAAAGTATGAAAGTTTGTTACAACACTTTAAAATAAGGCTTGGTAAATCATAAAAAGAGGTTATTTATGTGAAATATATTAGTAAGATCCTAGAAAAGTGTGAAAGTGTGTTACAACACTTCACAACACTTTCGCAAGGCATCACAAAATTCTTATTAGTTCACAAGGGCCCAAGACCTAATGTGAATATGTTAATCACATTAAAACACTAAATCAAAGAAAAACTAAGCCAACATCTACAAGGACTCAAATGAGCATGAAAATGTCCAAAGATCCATTTTTCTACGCTACATTTAGCCCCAAATCTAGTGAGAGTATGAACCTGCTTCAAAATCACACTAAAGTAGCCAAACACACACATCAAGAGAGATCCGAGTGCACCCATGCTAGAAAAATAAGACAAAAAAAATTAAGAGGGGTGATCAAGCCCCTAGGATCAAGATCCCATACCAAACCAAACATAAGAACAAGGGAACACACATGAAAATGATATAAAGAGAAACGACAAAGCCAATCAAACACTACCAAAGATGAGAAAGAGAAAATAAAAGAAAATAAAGAAAAGAGAGAATCAGATCAAGCTTCGATCAATTTTCCATCTTGATGTGGATTAGATCTAGGCTATTTGTTCGAAAAACACATACTCACTCTGAGGCAACAAAACTCAAGGCTGTCTATTGGGTGAGAAGTCCTAGAAGGTGAGAAACATACAGTCATGGATGGTATGCACTCACACACACATAGGTGGCTATGGGGAAATTCATGCTTCGAAATGGGCTTCATGCTCAACCATAGCAAAGTTATACCTCTCAATAACTTTAATAAGGCGCCACAAAAGAAAATGACTTTTTGAGCTTCATGAGACAAGTAAAACTTTGTATGCTTAGAGCTCATGAACAAACATGATGGCACCATAGGCATGCAAGCTATGTTATGCAAGGTGGCCATATAACAAATTCAAAATGAAACATGCAAAGAATGTTCAAAGGAGTCTTGCTTATTTCATGTGAGGTCTTTAACTTAGAGAACATTGTGCCTAATGTCTCCAAGAGAGGACTGCTCAAAGAATATAAAATTTTCAACTTAGGGGATGCAGTGCATCACATCAAGCCACTAAGAGGAATGCAATATGCTAAGATAGATCACACTCATGAAGGAAACTACACCCAATTTCATCCACAAAGTGACAAATGCATCATATGAAGTAAGAAGGCTGCACTAAGAACCAAGAAAAGGAAAAAATGCAAAAAAATAATGCCAATGTATGCCCCCACTTTAAAGGAATGGTTAACACCATACTTTGAGCAATTAATTTAAAGTAGCAAATGAAAAATATAAACAAAGAAGAAATGAGAGCCAACTTGAAAAGCCCTATGCCAAGTCATATGTTTCTGAGTAAGGCTATGTCATGTGAAGGAAAGGAAAAAGAAAAGGAAGGGGTTTCCCCCAAAATGAAAACACCAAACACATAAGGGATCTATGGATGTGGGGTTAATATGTTCGTTGTTGCAATGTTTTGTAAGGAGCTTGAAACTGTCATCATCCCCCAAATACACATAGAATTGGAAGTATGACACAAAGAGAGCAAAAACAAAGAAAAACCTTTTGGGTCAACATGGAAGAGACATAAGGTGTCTCAACGCCTTGCATCATACCTAAAAGGAAAACACAAGACAAATGAAAAAGAAAATGTGAAAGAAAAGGAAAAGCTTTTGGGTCAACATGAAGGAGACATGAATGTCTCAACACCTTGTGTCTCCCCAAATGGAAAACACAAGCCAAAATAAAAAGACAAGTGAAAAAGGTAAAAGAAAAGAAAAATGCCATTTGGGTCAATATGAAAGAGACATGAATGTCTCAATGCCTTTCATCATCCCTAAAAGGAAGACACAAAACAAAACATGAAAGATAAAAAGTGAAAGAGATGCATGACATAGAGAAGAATGAAGGTACACATAAAGGAATGTCACAAAGAGAGAAAACATCAAATAGAACATCATGCAGGATCACATTACGCACATGCAAGCACACAAAAGAAAAAGAAAATGTAAAAGACTAGTAAGGAAAATTCAAGTCAACAATCAAGTAAGTCGTCCACCTCCCAATCATGTTCATTGAATTTCGAAGGCGAATGATTGGCTAAAGGGACAAGAGAAAGTGACAAACTAGGAGAAGTACCAGGTTCATCACTCTGTATAGGAGATGTCTCAATTAAGCTCATGGAAGAGGAAAATAATGTGTTTAATTCATTATGCACCTCTTCATCAATTTTAGTTGTTTCCTCATCATCATCCAAGTTAGTCACAACAGGAGGATGACTGATAATATCCGATGAAGAGTGAAACTCTTGTTGTGATTGTTGTATTGGATCATTTTGTGGTAGGTGGGGAGGAGGATTATCATGCATTGCTTCGGTCAAGTTCATATCTTGATTTTTTTTATTAGGTTCATGTAACTTGTGAGAAAGTGCACGAAGTCTACATCTATGCTCTCAAGCACCTCTATTTCTTTTGGTTTTATTTTGAAGTTGTGTTTGGGTAAGAGAAGGTTGATCAACCATAGGTTGCTTTTCTTCCCTAAGGGGAGGAACGGAAGGAACCATAGGAGGTTGTTCATCCACTTTCTCTTTTTCCTTGTAAACTTGTTTTATTTGAGGAGGCATGACGAAGTTGCTTTCATTGTCTCTTGGTCTCTTGGACGATGTAGGGGAAGTTTCTGGTGTTGGTTGGTCTTTTTTGTTTGGTTCTTGTTGAGGTTGAAGCATGGTTTTTTCTATGATGGGAGTGTTGAAGGTAGATGGGGACATGTCTCAGAGAGATAATTCTACTATTTTCTTTGCTTTTAATTTTTGGTAAGCTATGAAAACAAAGTCTTGTCGTGGCATTATAAGTTCCATGGGCTTGGTCCAAAAAAATTCTAAGGAAAAGTTTCCTTTGGAAGACAAGGGGTTAAATCCACTATGGTGGACAGTGAATATTTCATTGTCAAATGTAAACTTTAAGCATTTGTGTATAACTAAAGGGACGACTTTCATTGAGCGAAGTCATAGATGACCTAGCCTCAAATGAAATTGGTTCGACTGCGAGATGATGGAGAATGTGACATAATGTTTTTGGTCCTATTTGTAATGGAAGGGTGATCGATCCCATTGTAGGGAAAGAAAAACCATTATGCATCTTGATCTAGGCTTTTGGTTTACCATAGTCCTCTTGATACAGTTCATGCAATACTAAGAATTCCTCGGTGATCACGTTCTCTCCAAAGGTGGGATCTATTAGTATCATATTAGTGGGCTTGTCATAGATACAACCAGCTATGTAGAGAGGACCATCGAGTAGATGTTTAATTATATCCTTAGAGGAGAAAGCAATATCAAGAGAGCTCTTAGGTTGGCCCTTACAAGGGAGAACGTTTCATCCATGGGATTAACATTGATATCATTTGAGATAGGATCATGATGTTCATCATCTGTATCGACATTCATCACATTATTATTTGTAGTTTCAATAGCTTTGAAAAATGAAACATGTTTCCAAGGCATTGGATCATGGAAATTTGCAAGTTTTGATTCAGAGGAGCAACAAACTTATTGCCTTGATCACCAACACCTGCAATAGAAAATATAGACAGAATCAATGAGGTCTTGCACAAGATGTTTAAGATGCTTACAATGTTCCATGTATGTCCATTTTGTCAATGATAGTGGCAATAAGCATTTTATTTAAAGCTCGTGGGTAAAGGCTTAATAGGGTTGAGTGTTTTGATGGCGGGCAAGGTAATCATTTTCTGTTGTAAAAGTTGGGACATTGTGTTATGAAGGGTGTTAGGTAAGGGTGTGAATTGTCTTTTCATATCTCCATAACTAAAGGGTATCAAGGTTTTAAAAAATTCTATTTGGTTATTCACATTTTGAGTTGTAGGACAAGGAGGATTAAATTTAAGGAACCATTTGTTTTTCTTTCTAAATGCTTGGGAATTGTTGTAGTTAACAGGCTCAGATTTGTTAGTTCGGCTAGAAGTGGACCATGTATCTCGACTACTAACTAAATTTTCATAATCACAAAAGGAAATACACAAGTGCATGAAGGATGGAAATTTAATCATAGTGAGCTTTTACTAAATCTTACTTTACAAGTTTTCTATGAACATATTTTGAAGATGTGGGTTAGGGACCTTGACATTGATTTGGGAATAAAGCGATTGATAGCATGAGATAAAATCAGTTATTTTTTTATCCTCATTTTTCTCGCGTCTCATCAAATCAATTATGTACTTGGAAATGGTTTACAAATGCATCAAAAAGTTTGTTAAATGAACGAATTGAATTATTTGGTAAAGATTAGAACCATTCCAAGGTTGTGTCTTTTAAAGACCTAGGAAAGAGTTTTTCCAACAATTTATCATCAAGGACAAAGTCACTGCATAAAGCAGTATAGGCATTGACATGGTTAAAAGGATCTCTGTTCCCTCCATATTTATCAAATATAGGCACCTCTACACCTTGTGGCATTGGTATTCACAATATCTCCAAGGATAATGGGCTGCTTTTAACATAGTATGTGGGTGGGCCATTCTAATTTTGGTTTATGGTGGAGATTTGTTTTTGCATGGATAAAATAATTTGGAAAAGTTGTGTTATGAGAGGATCAATATAAGTGGTATGAGGTGGAAGTGAAAGTGGTGATAAAGTATATGTACTAGGAGAGCAAGTGAACAAAATGCTTATAGGTGGTAATGTGGTAGAAGATAGGAAACATGATGCCACATAGGAACTAGGGATGCTAGCAAGAATATCCATGGAATGAATCAAATTACAAACTTGTTGCATTGTTGTTGTGATTTGAGGAGTGGTATAGGTAGGTATTGAGGCTATCGTTGAGGGAGGAGGAATTTGAGTTCCTCCTTTGTTTCCAACATTGTTTGTTGGGATAGGAGCACTAGATGTTGAAGGGAGATGTTTCCCAAATATTTGAACTATGTTTTTCACAAGGTCAAGGCCTTCATCACTTTCAAGCATGAGGTGAATGTTTTCGATGGTAGGAATTGTAGTAGCAGAAATGTTTTCAAGGCTGACTTGGTGTTGTAGGTTGACTAAGTCCTCATGAGTTTGAATGATTTTCTCTTGTGGGATATCATCAGTCCTTGGTTCAACATGCATGCTACCTGAAGGAAAAGAGTTGCTAAGGGTATTATCCATGCCTAGTGTACTAGTGTCAATAGTAGTAGTGGAAGCTCTAGATAACCCAAGATCTACAATGAGTGTATTATTGTGATATTCCATGAGTCTCAAACTTCTCACTAAGGTATTAGCAATAGGACACCAAACACTCATGCAAAGGCTACTAAATGTAGGGTGAATGCAAATGAAATATAAACTAAGAGAAATGCAATTCTTATAACTAAAATTATGGAAAGTAAAATAGAAATGTAGAAAAAGAAACAAAGACTTAGAAAATTAAAGATTAAATGCTAGAAAATGCAGTGAAAAATATGCAAATAGATTGATTCACCCAGGTTGGCAAATGAGTCCAAGTAGTGATTTTTTTGAAAATTTTCAAAGTTTTTGAATTGGTTTTTATGGTTTTTATATTTTTTTTATGTAGCTATTATATGAAAATGCAAAATTTTACTGTGTTTTAATGAAACTAAGTGCAATAATGCAAGCTAAATGAACTTTTCACTAATGCAAATTGTGAAATCCTAGAATGCAAATTAAACAATGCAATGTTAATGTAAGCTATTCCTAGGATGTAAATGCACTATAACTCAGAAATATGATGCTCTAAATGTAGGTTCACCAAAATGAACCAAATATTTTTGAGTTGGGTTCTCTCTTATACTTCCACGATTTTGAACCTAAAAGGAGAGAGGTACAAAAATCTTAATGGCTCACTCAAGAGCAAACCTTTGAGATTCCAATGCAAAGGAGATTGAAATATGTCAAAGGGGATTTTCCTAAAGGCTAAAAAATGATAAAGATATTTTCTACTAATCCAAAGCTTGGAAAATGTAAGATGTTTGAAAACACACTGTGATATGCCAAAAAGACCTATAAATGTAAGTAAACTGTAACAAAAACTTATGAAATTGAAAGTGTGCACTTGGAGATTGGAAAGAGATGGAAATGAGCTTTGTAATCCTAAAGAATTCACTATTGATGATAATTGGGACTCATACGCCAAGCTGGGCGACTTAGTCCTACTTCAGGAAGACTTTGCTATAATAGGTTTCAGACAATTAGGTACTTAGATCTTCAAAATTCTTGTTTAAGCCTAGGCAGTGGGAATCATTTGCCACTAATGGTGAATCATTCCACCTCTAGATTTTTGGAAATTCAAAACAAGAAATTGTAGCCTTCAGACTACTCTTTTACTCCTAGTTCAGATCCGGGTCTGAAATTGTCAAATTTGGCCTTTAGGTGTTTTCCAAGCTTCTCTTAGGATTTTGAAAACTTTGTATAGGTTTGACAACTTGGTGAAAACTTTTCCAATCTTTCTCTTTGAAAAATATGCAACCTAGACCTGCAAATCACATGCAAAGAGAGGGAAATTTTTTTGTAGGGTTAGTGAATAGGGGGTTTCCTTGGTCAAACCCTAGGTTGGTAATTAAACCCTTGAAAATGAAATGAAATATAAAAAAAGAATGATGAATGAAAAAAAATTCACCACAGCTCAAATTGGTAGAGCTAATTAAATTAAGTCCATTTTAAGGTGAAAATTTTCAATTCATTTATGCATTTTCTTAAACCATTGCATGCGTTTGAGTTTAAAAGAATTGTTCAATTAAAATGTGCAATGATTTTTTAGTAAAAGAGAGCATTTAGTTTTCCATTCAATGTTTACAACATAGACAAGATTGCATGAGACAAAGAATCATGCTTTCATTATTCATTGATTTATGCATCCATAATGTTACATTCTTTTTGCAAAAGAGATAAAAAAATTGAACAAGAGATATTCATTGGAAAGAAAAGAGATAAAGTGTCCCACACAAGTCGTGGGAATAGCCGAGTCAACATAACACAAGGAATGTACTATGCGATTGAAGATAAAGGAAGGAAAGAAACACATAAGAAGAGACATAGCCATCATTGCTTGAGGTATCTTCAAGTTGGCCTTCATTGTTGCTTACCCCTCCTTGCTCCTGGTCTCCAAGTGAACCTACAGATGATTGTGAAAGTTTTGTTAGAGCTCTGGTTATGAATCCTCCTATATGATCTATCTTGATATAAATATAGTACATTGCTTGTGGTGCATTGAATTAGTTGAACAAATATCTGAAGAATGCAAGAGAGCCTAAAACAATGGCATATCACCAAGAGCATTGAACTTCAATTTTTTTAAAAAAACATGTTTGTTCAATATGCAGGTCTAGGAGAAATCATGTTGTTGATCTATTTTTGAAGACATAATAGTTATGTGGTGAAAAATGGGCTCCCACTAGGGTTGAGCCCAACATGTTGCCCCTTGACTTCAAGAGAGGTTTTGAGAAAGGAAATACATTTATATTGTTAAAATAAAACATCCAACTGAAGGAGAAGCTCATAAAGCAATACATGAGAGGTTGATTCATTGCCCATTCATGACAATCAAATTCAGAAATGTAAGTGAAAATGGAGATCACAGTGGAGTTCACAAATGAACAAGGAATATTTCTTGAGTGCTCAAGTGAACATGCATACATAATTCAAGTCTACAATCAAGAGTAGTAACTGAAGCAATTGGAGAAGCTTCAAGGCTTCATTACCCAAGTGTTACATATTTCAAAATCTTCTATGATTGTGCAAGTTTGGATAAGAGAGGGCAGTTTTGCACATGGAACAACATCATGGAAGCTAGATGGAACACAAAATTCAAGTCTTGTTTCAACACTATGATACCACATTCATGAAGGAAAGCTTCATTACATTGGTTTATGCTCACAAAATGATGAAGCAATGATAAGGAGTTTAGGTTTGAGTACATTTTTAGAATGCAAAAAAAATTCAACCTACAATATTAAAAGCTTCAAAGTTTGGAAAATTTGTCAAATAAGAGAAAAGTGGGGCAACAATGAGTGCATAGTCATAAAATGCTATTGTGAAACAGTCACCACATGCATGGCTATCAAAATTCCCTATACAAAATATTATAAATGACAGACAATGCTTAGATAAATAGGGCAACAATCATGTGCTTTCTCTAGAATGAAAGGAGTGAAAAGGAATTAAGAGGGCATAGTCATAAGAGTGTGAGAAAAAACTATAAGGTGGAATGGATAAAGAAACAACACAGAAGACAAGCATTCATCTTTGACAACCTAGATGATATATGAAGATCATTATGGGTATGTATGCAAAAATTTGAGGAAGATATGACTTTTCCACAAAAGATAAAGCATCATTATTGAAGCAAGGTAAAGCACAAGTTTCAGATACCACATGATATAATATACTTGCTATGCAGAGAATGAAAGAAATGAAAGAAATCCTTAATGTCTAAAAATAAAGAAGGGAGCTTTATTTATTTCTACATAAAAAAAAATAGTGCAAAAGAATAGTGGGGCAGCCATTGAAGCAATATAGAGAAGCATAAAGGAAAATCACATGGAAATTAGATCCAACCTTAATGATAACAAGAGAACAATAAATAGAGCTAAAGGAAGAGTCTAAACCTTTTCAAGTTGAAGCAATAAATAAGCATAACTAAGTCCTCAAATTTTGCAAAGTGTATGGTGAAGGGTCTCAAATGATGTAGGTAAAGGTGTGCATTTTTTGGTGTCTTTTCAAAGTGAAACACAAACTTTATATCAAGCATCAAAGGGTTTTTGTGAAGAGTAGAAGGGTCCATGGTAAATTATGTGGTCAAACCAAGGAGGGGAGTTTATACTTTTTTTTCCATGAAAGAAGAATGCCTCAACCAGAGGTCTTAAACCCATAACTTCTGAGAATCGAAATAGAGTAATCATAACCAACAAAAGAGGGAACCCTCAAATTAGTGCAGATATAAGAGGTTCCCAAAAAATGGAGGGAGTGTTTCATTTATAGTTCGAGCAAGCAAGTTTTCTATAGGTTCAAAGACAGCCAGAGAAAAGAAAGGCCACAACATGCAATAGAGAAAAGCTTCAAGCAATGTTGAAGCTCAAGAGATGTTTACAATTGAAACTAAATGGCCTTAGTTTTTGCATATTTGAGGTACCCATGAGGTTGTACAGAAAGTAAAATATTATTCTGAAGCCATGACCACAATGGATTAACCATGAAGGAGGGTAAAATATAGATCAAGGAAAAAAAAACCCCATAATGCATAAAAAGAGTAACCACATTCATCATTTCGAGCTCGACTAAGCATTGTATTGATTGGATTAAAAGAGATAATGCGAGGCTTGAATGGTAAAAAATACCAACTGTTTATGTAGAGAAATATACTCAGATGCCCGCAACAATAAGACCCTCAAATATCATAAATGGTGGCCTCCAACAAAAATTTCATTGACCAAAATGGAGCGAGCAACAATACATCAATAGAATGTAGAGATGAATACATTAGAAACATAGTCATGGCTGTGACCTAGAGGCCCAAAAAATGCTTTAAAATGGAGTCAAAATGTCTTAGGTTGGTAAAAAAACAACTTACCATCAAGTTCCTGGGAAGATTCAACAAAAACAAAGAGGAAGTAGCTCAAAATGGTGAAGTTCGAGCCTTCAAACCCTAACATCCACGGTGGATGAATGCAGAGGTTTTTTTGCAAAATGATGCTAAGAATTAGGGATTCGATGAGTTTTGTGTCTAGGGTTCCACTTATGCCCTAATTTGATTTTCATTTTTATCACACTGCTTTAAGATTTTCGTTCTTTACTAATACCTTATGGTATTTTGATTTTTTCCTTGCACATTTGTCAAACTTAGGTCACATTATGCCTTAGGTTTCCTTCTATGATTTTTGAGAAATCATAAGACTACACTTTATTCCATTTTATGATTCCCATAAAATCAAATGCATAGACCTCAAATGCCTTTGGTAGGCCTTAGTTTTCTTTTGATTTTTAAAGAAAATCAAATAATCATATACCTTACTTCTACAATTTTATGAGAAAATCATATCTTCATACTAGGTTGAGTCATTCATATGCCTTAGTAGGTTTATGGTATTGTCATATATTCCATGGTCACAATTTTATGATTTTTTATAGAAAAATAAATTATCATGAGAGCCTAAGTATGTTACTTTATTTCAAGATGTATAGTGCTATCATGTTTTTGTATGTCTTCTAGTTTTGTTGCAGCTGTTTCCATTGTTTTTAAGAGCCGTTCTTACAGCTCGTTGTCTTGTATTGCTGATTCTCTTCATCTCTTGCTGCTATTGTATCCTTAGTTCTTGAGAGCTGCTCGTATTGCTCTTTGTCTATGTTGGTTTTTCTCTCTTCTCTTGCAGTTTTATAACTGCTCTTTTATTTGTAATTGCGTTCCCTCAATATACAAAAAAGTATGTTACTTTATTTTTGCAAAATACCAAGATTTTATTGCAAAAAAAGAGAAGTAATCAAAATCAAGTTGTAAAAATCAGGACTAGGATGAAGCTTTCTATATTGTAATTGTAAACTGCAAGTGATGTAAAACATCATTAAGGTAATATTTCTATAAATTACCTTAATGTTTGTTATTTTTTAAAATTCAATTTATTAGTGCAGTTGGTGTCTTTAGAAACCTTCCATTTTTGAGTTTGAGTTCACTTGGGCAAAATTGAGAAAAATCAGTCAAATTGAGCCTTCTATTTTCAAATTTTCACTAGTTTGAACCTGAGTTTGTGGAGTTTTTGGACCACCATATCAAAGATAGAAAGTTGCCACCTTTCTCATGTGGTTTGGAGTAATTTTGGACACTATTTTTCAAGCTTTTACAGGGAGCTCGGAAATGGATCAAAATTGCTAATTCAGAGATGTAGTGGAGCTGATTTTTGCTATTTTCACTATTAGAGACACTTAGGAGATATAATTTTGGAGAAAATTTTGGTTTAGAAAGTTAATATTGTTGTTTCTTTCTCTCTTACTCATTCAGAGAGTCTTTTAAACATTTTTGGTACTTAGATTTTAAGCTTGACACTCCTTCACTTCAATAAGACAACAAGATTTTCCTTCCCATTTTCTTGTCTCAGATTTACAATACCAATTTGATCTTAATTGTGATTCAAAATACATAATCCTCTTCATGTCTTGTTATTGTGAGTTTGCATAAAAGAGTCTCATAAAATTCAGGTTGTATTATGTGTTCCGTTTAGTGAATCTTCATGCAAAACACTATTGGATTATATATTTTTAGGGTGGGATTATGAGAATTAAAGTTTTTAAGAGATTGTTGAGAGTAAAAGTTATCAAAATATTTGAATTTCTAATAAATCATCTTTAGGTTTTAGGATCTTAATTTCAATTTTCCTCCTGACCCTTTCCTTTGAAAGTCTTCTAGATTAGGTGATTTGCTAGGGGAACCGACCCACTCTAGAGATTCACTCTCATTTATAGATTATCTACAATCTGAGAGCATTTCCATGTTTCAACAGGATAGGCAAGTCTAACTTGGCTAAGGGTGCAATCCTTGTTGTTAACAAAACCAATGCTACAACTCACCAAACCCTTGAAGTAGAATGCTTCAGACATGCAAGTAATAGCTCCAATGGATGTAGACTTGAAAATGCTTGAAATGTCTAGAATGCTTGAGTGATTGATTGATTAATCGGTTGGGGGTGAAATGAGTAGAAAAACCCTATATTTATACTTAATTATGTAATAATTCCCGAAAATACATCACAAGCCGACCTTAGATCTTAGAAAATAAAAACCTGCCAAAAAATTGAAGATTTTGAATTTTGTACGAAAGGGGACTCATTCGCCCCTAATGGAAAATGGGCCCCACCTAAGGCATTTAAAGTGGGTTTCAAAATTTAGATATTTTAAATGATGTTTATTGTGATTATTTAAAAAAATACACTTAAGTAAGGCCTGTAAATGTAAAATGGGGCCAATTAAAGCATAAGAAAGGTCCAATTATTAATGACAAGCCTAGAAAAGTGTGAAATTTTGTTACAACACTTTACAACACTTTTAAATAAGGCTTGGGAAATGATAAAAATTGGTTATTTAGGTGAAATATATTAAGAAGATCCTAGAAAAGTTTGAAAGTGTGTTACAACACTTCACAACGCTTTTGCGAGGCACCATAAAATTCCTATTAGTTCATAAGGGCCCAAGACCTAATGTGAATGTTTTAACCACATTACAACACTAAATCAAGGTAAAACTAAGCTAACATCCACAAGGACCCAAATGAGCATGAAATTTTCCAAAGATCCATTTTTCTATGCTATATTTTCATATATTGTGTTACGTTTAGAGGGATTTCCTCTTGAATTGTGAGAGGGAATGACCCAAGTGGTACTTTCATTTCGATCTGCTATATAAATAATTGGTGTGACAAAATTTATTAACCACTTGGTGCAAATGTTCTATACCGACGAAAGTATCCCTTAGTATCCATGAGATATGTTAAAACCCTTAGATCTTTCTAAGGGCTAGGAGACCTCTTAATCGAGTGAATCACCGCATGTATAGACACCAGGTTATCTTGAAAACATTGATTAAGAACCCTTGCTTAGTAGTGGCCAACCAAGTTCATTTACGAAGCGTATTTTAAAGTAGCGCATTGGAATAACACCGTTCCAAGAAGTTACTTACCATGTTTGGTTTTTGGTTGAGGCAATAACACAAATAGGGAAGGAACTCTTTTGCTTGGCGTGTCAAGATGATACATTTCCTTGACATAGCCTATTTTTCCATTCCATCTTCACAAATTAATCATCTCTTAAGGGGATGATGGTAAGCCTACCAAGAAATACGTACCCACTTGAACTAGGGATGTTATATTGCTTGTGAGTCAGTTTAATACTTTGCTTAGTTCCAAAATATCTCAAACACACATCAACATGTTTTCAAACTTCAAACCCTTTGGATTAAGTATGGATACCTTTTGAAAAGTCCTAATATTGATTCTTGTCCTAAGTATTCCATCCTTAGAGGCTTATAAGTATTTTGGCTTATATCTAAATCCACACTTTCCAAAGTTAACCTAGGGAACTATGGCGTTAGCTTCATGATTTTCACATAATGGACTTTGTGAAATGAAGGATTCTTTTGACATAGAAATTTTAGTTTGAACATTAATTAATAATTTCTTGATGTGGTAATGAAACAATCTCACTTAAGAAAAGATTAAATGCAACAAACACCCCACATTGATGTATGTACAAACTTTGAGTCCCCAAAACAAGCAAATTGAGACAAGGAAAATATTGCAAAACATTGAGTCAAAAAACATTGAGTTCTGTTGTCAAAATCATTGGGTTCTATTTCTAAAATCATTGAGTTCTATTTTACCAAAATCATTGAATTCTTAGGGTTTTACACTTTAGAGGTGTAACATGTTTCTCACTACCTTGGTCTTGCCAAATAAAGGTTCATTTTAGGCTAACATTTTGGGTCAAACATTTCATCCACCCTTCATCACATTTCATCTTTCACTTCACCAAACTTTATAAACTTTTGGACATACCCACACTTGACTTAAACATAATCAAGCCAATCCCCTAACTTAGCTATGTTGTGTGTGAAATGGATCCTTTTACATTCACTTAGTTGAGTTGGTTATCACATTTTGTGGACAAGTTTATCTTAAAGGTCAAAAGTCTACCTTAAATATTTACAAGTTCATTAACACCTTTCATCAAAACATCAAATCTCTTTTTCTAAAAGTGTTGTCCAATATTTTAGAAAGTTCATCCCTCGTATCATTCATCATTTGCATCTCCCATTCACACCATTGGTCCAAAATGACTTAGAGTGGCCCTTTTACCAAAATTTGAGTCAACTAGAGAGTTTAAACATTACAAATCTCAACATAACTATCCCATAGGTGACCCACAATTTATGGTAACAACATGATCACAACACAAGAGAATCATGGAACAAGCCAAAGTCACATCCATTACAAGTGATACCCATCCACAAGAATTTGATCGAAGGAATCATTCTACCCCCTCACAACAACCCAAAAATCCATTGGGACCATATGAGGTAGAAGATGTCACAAGCAACCCATTTGGGATTACTAAAGAAGAAATCATTGATTATAAACAAGCTTAGAGAAAGTGGATTTTGGAATTAGCAATGTTTTGTTTTGGACCCAATTAAGACTACAATTGTCTTGTTTGAATAATTTTATTAACTAGCAGTCACATGCACATGCATGCAACAATTACCCAATAGGGGTCCACCACAAATGGCTATTCAATGGGAAGCAAGGAACAAAATTATTTTCAAAATGCAATGTGAAATATAAATAATGAGCAATATTTGAATTTTTTTGATTGAGTCAAGAAAGGGAAAGCATGTTAATAAGCCAATATGAAATAATGTGAGGTTAGTTTATAGTAGGAGGTGAATCTTATGATTTTGGATTTTACCCAAGATAAAATTGGTGGAGTACATCGTAATGAACATAGGTGTTGGAAAATAAATTTATATATTCTTATGGATAATTAGAGGGATAGATCAAGCATATTGATACATATGTATTAAACTTAAAGCGAATCTATGTGTGCATTGAAAGATAGCAATTTGAATCACCTAACTTGAACATGTTATAAAGCACTTAATTTTGGTGAAGATATTATTTTATATGTCTACATTTAATTGAAGCATCGTAAAGCATTTTAAACCCCATGTTATAGTCCACTTTTCCATTCTTATCTCACATGCAATGCATGATAGATTAAGAACCATTTGCATAAAACGAAAAATTGATCTTTGTGTTTCCACATCAAAATTTATTAGTTGGAAATTGATTATGAAAATGTAAAATAAAACCATAGGTCATGCTCAATATTTGCAATGTATCCATTAATTGTAATATTAAGCAATTAATCATCAATAACTTTTTTCTTATTAATATGGAATATTTAATAATTTTAATTACAATAGTTATTTAAAATTGATTTTAATTAATAATCTTAGGAATCCATAATAAATTAATTCTCAACGAGAACAATTTTTTAATAAATTTATTCTTCAAAAATTACAATTGGAAAATTAAATAAAATTTTAAATTTTAAATAATTAATTTTGTTAATAATAATAATGTATGTGCAAAATTTAAGGTATGATATAATTTTATCTCTATTTTAGTTTTATATTTATTAGACCTAGATACACATCTATATTTGATGTTTTTTTCTAGGTTAATCAATCAATTGATTGATTAAATTATTTAATTATCTTAAGATACATATGGATACAAATACATGGAAAACTTGAAGTTGTGGATTAAATAATATTTATGAAAGGTATGGAATATTAAAGGATTCTCATTTTTTAAAGAGTTATTACTCATCCCTTTAATTACTAATATTGAATAAAAAATTTAATTACTAATATTGAATAAAAAGTATTCTTTAAAAAAGTTAGTCCATAAATTTAGGTATGGAATATTTGTTGCAATGCTTGTGTGGTACTAGATAATTTATTACTTTTGATGTTATTTATTGTGATTATTTTTTATTTGAATATTAGTTATGATGGTCATCACTAATGACTTTTTCAAAAAAGAAAGATCTTTAATATTCAATACTTTTTATAAGTAGTATTTAGTCCATAATTTTGGGAATAAAAGTATTATTATGTATGTGATTTATGGGTTAGTAGCAGTAAAATAAAATGGTGACACGTAGAAAGGATTGAAAAGTAGTCCTGCAAGGAAATTGAAAATAAAAATATCAGTTTTTCATGAATTGCTTCTAGTAAAAAGATGTTCTATAATTGGTGTATGAACAAAATTAAAAGTAATTAGATAAAAAAAAATAAAAAATGGATGACCAAATAGAATAACAACTAGAATTGTTGTCCTAATAAAAATAAATATGTAAATGCATTTATTTAGGAAGAAAGATAAAATATTATATTGATAAATTTTATACTATGTGATGAGCACAAAAAGGATTATATAGGGGAAAATATCACTTAGAGAGTAAAGATATTCATAGTCCAATCAAAGACTAACTCACACTATCTTTGATCCAAAGCAAATAAACAAACCTCACCAAAAGAAGAATGTGATGACATGACACACATATTTTGCATTGTTAGAATAATTGAATTAAAAGGTATGCCTTGTTTTGTGGGAAAACAATCATACATTTGAATTCAAAAAAGATATTCTACTCTACCCATTGAAATCAAAAGGAAGCATAAAAAGTGAGTAAGTATATGTACAAAATCAATATAGACTTGATGTGAAAGTAAAAATAATTAATAATATTTACAATTGGTTCACCGAATCTATTTATTGATAATGATTTTTTTTTATACTTACATGTATTGTTGATGGTGTTTAACAATGGCGACCAACATTGGATCGAGTTGTTGGACCATGAAAGAATTTGAAATAAACAATTTACAATACACTAATTTTCCTTAATGTCTATTGTATCTGTGGAGCATTATAAAGGAAATAATATAGATATACAATAAAAGAGGTTAGTGTTATTTGTTGTAAATAAAAAAAGATAAAATAAAACATTTTGAATACATGGCATCCTGGTAAATAATTATGTATAAGTAATATACTGGAGAAGTTGAAAAGAGAGCTATGGAAACAATGACAAATACAATGGATAGAATAGAGTATGCTTTTGGTAGACAAGTGGATGTGAGAATTTGTGTGTCCATATATATAAGCAACAACAAATATATGACGTTGGAAGGAAAAAGCACTAAATCCATGCTCGGTCTCCTCCCTACCATATTGGCATCATGAAGCCTCGTGGGCTCTAGCCAAACCCTTGAGCAAGAAAGGAAGGTAAGGTCCATGGAAAATCTCATGGACTCTTATCATATATCACACAATAACAAAAATAGAGAAATTGTAAAACAACTATTAGAAAAACACTTAAAAATTACAAGTAAATGGAAGATGATAAAAAACCCACATTAAATAGATTGATACAAGACAAGCAATCTATGTAACAGTTGGCTTGTTAATTCAAGGTTCAAGCTACATTATCTGGTACTAACTATTATAGACAAATAGAGAAATTGTAAAAGAGTTGTTAGAAAAACGCTTAAGAACTTTAAAATATGGAAAATAAAAGAGGCGAACTACGATAATGAACAATTTGTTATGGGAAAATAAAAAAAATGAACAGTTTGAAACATATTGAAACAAGAAATCTATGTAACAGTTGTCTTGTCAATTGAAGATTAAGCTACATTATTTGGTACTAAATATTATAGAAAAAGGGGAAATTGTAAAAGAGTTATTAGGAAAACACTTAAGAAGTCAATATAGACAATGTGAAACTAAAAATAATTAATAATATTTACAATTGGTTCACAAAATCTATTTATTGAAATTTTGTACTTACATGTACTGTTGATGGTGTCTAACAAGGGTGAACAACATTGGATCGAGTTATTGGATGATGAAAAAATTTGAAATAGACAATTTACAATACACTAATTTTCTTGAATGTCTATTGTATTTGTGCAACATTATAAATGAAATAATATAGATATAGAATAAAATAGGTTAGCATTATCTGTTGTAAATAGAAAGAGATAAAATGAAAAACCCCTTTTCTTGACCTTAACGACTTCCAGGAGGAAGTCTAAGCTAAGGGGAGGGGGATGTAAGACCCTACCTTGTATGTACTTAATACTAACCTAATTTGTTATATGTTTTTCTTGAATTAATATATAGTGGATAATAAATAAGATGATTTCTTGGCAATATTCTTGCATATCATTTCGACATTATGTTTTATTGTCACTACCATGAAGGTGGAATGCACTCATATACCGTGGAATGAAAATTGAGATTCTAAATGGATTATTATATAGTTAAAGCTTAGAATGTTCAGCTAATAGATTAATGTGATACATAATTGAAACTTATGATCGCATTGGTAATGTGTAGGAAGGCAATGTGTTAGCATGAGAAGGAAGAACCATCAAGTGAAAATCAAAATACTTCTTCATGAGGATATAAATTTGACCCCACTTGGGGCCTAAAAACAAGTAGAGTTAGTAATTGGAAGACTAAGGTTGTGAGGGAATTTAGTCATGATTCAGGTGAGGTGTGAGTGGGGATTAGGTCTTGGTAACCCTAGCTAAGTTTGAAACTCAGATGGAACCTTGAGTGGGATTTTAATGAGATTTGTTGGTCAATTTTTTGGGTTAGGGTGCAAAAATAAACCTCCTAGGGTTTATACCATAGTGGGAGGGGTCAAGTGGGCATACAATAGTGCCCCTACAACATGACTTGACCCTTGAAAAGCTCTCATAATGGAGAGTGACGAATTTTGAGAAAAGGACGGGGTGGAAAACCCTGCTAGTTGTCCAAATGCATGTTTTCATATTAATGGGGACTTATGACCTTGACATTGATGGGGAGAGTTGTACACTCCACACCTTCCCATCCAAGAGTTGCAATTTGTGAAGCTTCTTTATATTTGGAGAGAAAGAAGGAGTGGGGTGTTACCCACTTCTCCTCTTGGAGAACTTTAGTAGAGATGGTGATCAAGGTGGCTTGGAGAGGAAAGAAGGAAAGGGAGTTTAGTTTTCCCCACCTAAGAGATAAGTTTCCTTCCTACTTTCATTACCTTTTGTTATTTGTTGTAAAAATGTGACATATTGTATGGTTTATGGTAAAAAATAGAAAGTAGAAAACCAAGATGCATGAAATGTAATCTATGTTATTTTACCCATTTATGATTTTTTTTGAAGAGGTTCCATTCATCATATTGGAGCAAAAATATTCCTTGCTGGGGGTATGGCTAGAATCCACGAGGCTCCATGATGCCATTATGGTAGGGTGGAGAGCAAGCCTCATTCATATATGTGCATTCCTTGCATTCTAATTGTGTGTATGAAATATTGGATTAATTAAATAGAAATCAAACACATGTTAATAAGACATTAAATCGAAAAGCTGAAAAGAAACAGAACAATGCAAACCGTAATCGCAGCTTCTCGAAACCGTCTTATCCTCCTCTAACTTCAGCGTTTTGTTGTTTTCGAATGGCTCTCAGACCAACAGATCCAACTCAACAAAAAGACAGCATGAAGAACGAGATATGAAATGCATATTATGCGAAATGCAAATCTATGCTAATATGAAAGTATGAGTGTGATGCTGAAAATGATATAGATGCATAGACTGATTGCATAAACGTAAGTAGGCGTAGGCAAGTGCATGCGTGTGAATGTGGATGATTAACCAAGGCTTGGATTTGCACGGGCTTTTATAGAGTTTTCGAACGGGTTTGATTGGCTGAATCGATCGACGGTCCGGATTAAGCTTGTTTCGAACGGACGGCGGGAGATCTCCGAAAGTGGAAGAGAAGGATGGAAGGTTTCCCTTTTCTTTCAATTTCGTCATTGAGTTTCGAAGGGAAACTTCCATTTCGAAAGATGAGATAGAATTTGGAAGGGCGAGTTAGCGTGAGTTAGAAATTAAATAAAATAAATTTATTTAATTTAAAAGTGGAGATGAAAATAGAAACTTACATAATTAAATAACTCATATTTAATTATGTTTAAAATGAAATTAGAGTGAGGAATATTAAATAAGATATTTAATATTTAATTTAATTCGGATATGGGATGGAGAATATTCCATTATTCAAATATTTAAAAATATTTAAACTTTAGAACAAATGATAATTAAATATAAATAAATTATAAAAATTTATTTAATTTAATCAAGCGGAGGGTAGAAATGTTAGTAATTAAATAAAATTATTTATTTAATTTAAGGTAGAAGAATTTAGAAGATGAACGATATAAATAAATAATTAAATTTATTTATATGTAGATGACATTAGAGGAATTAATTAAATAAATCATATTTAATTAATTAACAAGCTTAATCATGACCAATTTTAGACATATACATTTTGCCCCTCTTTGAAGTGATGTGTAAACACATTGCTTCAAAGAAAATAAATTTTTCCACGATGTACTTTCAATATTCTTGTGATGTATTTTCGATATTCTTGATGATATTTGATATTCTTGGATAAAATGAAGCAATCTAGGATAGTCACCAAACTTATTAAACTTATTTCATAGCCACATACGGATGATATTTTTCCTTATCTCTGTAAGATCTTTTCAATGGCTTTATGGAATTTTGGATCTTGTTCAGCTTCTCTAAGACGTTCCTCATCTTGTTCCTCATCACTATCCATTGGCGCTTTATTCATGTCTTTGTATTGATGGAACGGATTTTCTTCTCTATTGTCCATGTTTTCGTTAAAAAGTGGATTTTGATTTATGCTGAGAAGGGGATTACTACTTTCTCCTTCCTCTTGAGTGTTTTGAATATGAATTTCTTTTTGGATTGTATCCTTCAGTTTATTGTTTTGAGACCTTGTGGAGATAGGCATATGTTTTTGGAATTTTTTTCTAAACTTAGATCCTAGTTTTTGACAAAGTGCGATGGTAATGATATCTTGATCCGATAAGATATGAAATCTTATGATATGATCAAGGATACTTCTAATTTATTGGTTGTGGCTTCCAAGTTTGATGAAGGATTTCAGAATCCTGTTGGGGAAGTTGAACCAAAAACTAAAAAGCTGTTTTGAGAGATGCACTTTTAAAATTTTGATCTTTGTTTTCAAAGAAAGGTTCCAAAAATCAATGAAGAATTTGATTGGGGTGTGAAGGATACTCTATGGAAGGTTGTGGTATGTTGTCAAATTCAAGAGGTTGGTTATGATTATGCCATTGGGACAGAGCTAATCTCTGATAATAAGCTCGGGAATCTAATGGATCTACAACATACTCATCAGTGAATCCTCTAACAAAATCCTGGTATCTGTGAAGAAATCCTCGATAGTGAAGCAAAACTCGTCAACTTTTGTACAAGAATTTTCTCTTCTGCAGTGTTTTCTTGTATCCTAATGGTTTCTTGGGTTTTCTGATCCTTTTAGACAATGACTTCTTGGTAAATTTTGTTGACTTCCAATCTCTAAGCATGAGAAAAAGGTATTTGGGAATGTTTTTGAAGCAATGATATGAAAATCTCTTAAGTGGCTTTCAGTTGTTCTTCATGTTCCTTTTGGATGATTTCTTTATCTGAATTAATGTAAAGGAAGACACAACAAACATTTTTGAAAATAGTTGTTCTTAAAGCCCTATACTAACATTGAAGTGTTTGATCAAGAAATGTTTTTCATCAAATGTTTTCACAGGTTTTCCACATGAAAAATAGTTCAGACAGACTCACTCTTAAATGCTCAAGTAGGTCACTCTAATAATCAACAGCCCACATCTTAAAACTGTGTCGACTCACACAGCCGTGTCACCCCCGAAGGGGTGCCCGTGTTTTTGTCTTTTCCAGGTGCGTACTCAGAGTTACGAAAGTGGATACCAGATCCCCTGAGCAAATGGTCCTTGGCAGTTATATGGTGAGTGTCTTGGGGGCAGATTCTTCCCTCCCCTTGCACTGTGATTATCAGAATGTTTGGCAACTGACTCGGCTGGCTACTACACTAGGTTCGTAGTAAGGATTTCCATTCGGTGCGGCAATAATAAACTCCCTCAGGAGACCTCCCAACCTTTAGAACAAAGGCTTTGGGGATGGTTATCTTGCACACTACCGGCAAAAGAGGGTTTCCGCAGATCTGCTTTAAATTTTATAGTGGGGTGGAATAGCCTGGCTTTGGCTTGAACCCACTTGAGTCGTTCCCGTAGGGTGAGTACTTTTTCCCACTACGGCAGGCTCTCTAAAGGATGTAATTGAAACAAAAACATTGTATGAAATTAAAAGGCAAGTCTGGTATTTTGATCACCCAGTTAAGGGGAGAGCATAGACCTATTGCCACAATCAAAGTAAGCAGATGTTCTTTTTAAAATCCAAATAACAATGAGCTAATCTAAGTGAAGATATTGCTTCACCAAAAATAGATTGTTCAATTTTAACTGCAAAATTCATTGTTTGGTGACTATCCTAGATTGCTTCATTTTATCAGATGTGGCTACCCTAGGATTGCTTCATTTTAAAACCTTTTAGAAAAGAAACAGAATTCTATGATTTTGTTACAGACTATATGCACCTGAACAGAAGCTGTATGCGCCGAAACATATATGCGCCAGAACAGAGACTGTATGCACTGAAACAGAGACAAAATGTGCCTAAACAAAAGCTAGATGCGCCCGAACAGACACTATAAGCGCCTAAACAGAGATTGGATGATGCCATAAGAAAATGTCAAAATAATTACTGTGCATGCAGGAAGGAAATTATATGCGCGCAAACATTTACTCTATGCGCCTAAACAAACAGTCACTATATGCGCTTTAACAGTCACGAGATGCGCTTTTACAGTTACGGGATGTGCCCTAACAGTTACGAGATGTGCGCTAATAGTCACGAGATGCGCGTCAAAATTCTGCAAAACAAAAAGTTAAATTTTCCGTATGCGCATCAGAATTTTTCGAATGCGCCTAAACGTTAGAATTTTCTGAAAAGCCAACTCCAGAAAGCCGAAACTGTCAAAACAAACTTACAGAAATCGTTAATTTCGTGGGGTTGGACCCCACGGTGGGCGCCATTTTATGTGTGTATGAAATATTGGATTAATTAAATAGAAATCAAACACATGTTAATAAGACATTAAATCGAAAAGCTGAAAAGAAACAGAACAATGCAAACCGTAATCGCAGCTTCTCGAAACCATCTTATCCTCCTCTAAACTTTGTTGTTTTTCGAATGGCTCTCAGACCAGCAGATCCAACTCAACAAAAAGACAGCATGAAGAATGAGATATGAAATGCATATTATGCGAAATGCAAATCTATGCTAATATGAAAGTATGAGTGTGATGCTGAAAATGATATGAATGCATAGGCTGATTGCATGAACGTAGGTATGCGTAGGCAAGTGCATGCGTGTGAATGTGGATGATTAACCAAGGCTTGGATTTGCACGGGCTTTTATAGAGTTTTCGAATGGGTTTGATTGGCTAAATCGATCGACGGTCCAGATTAAGCTTGTTTCGAACGGACGGCGGGAGATCTTCGAAAGTGGAAGAGAAGGATGGAAGGTTTCCCTTTTCTTTCAATTTCGTCATTGAGTTTCGAAGGGAAACTTCCATTTCGAAAGATGAGATAGAATTTGGAAGGGCGAGTTAGCGTGAGTTAGAAATAAAATAAAATAAATTTATTTAATTTAAAAGTGGAGATGAAAATAGAAACTTACATAATTAAATAACTCATATTTAATTATGTTTAAAATGAAATTAGAGTGAGGAATATTAAATAAGATATTTAATATTTAATTTAATTCGGATATGGGATGGAGAATATTCCATTATTCAAATATTTAAAAATATTTAAACTTTAGAACCAAATGATAATTAAATATAAATAAATTATAAAAATTTATTTAATTTAATCAAGCGGAGGGTAGAAATGTTAGTAATTAAATAAAATTATTTATTTAATTTAAGGTAGAAGAATTTAGAAGATGAACGATATAAATAAATAATTAAATTTATTTATATGTAGATGACATTAGAGGAATTAATTAAATAAATCATATTTAATTAATTAACAAGCTTAATCATGACCAATTTTAGACATATACATTAATTAGTTTGTATAATATGGAAAGTCAATATTTTTTGGTAGAAGTAAAAGTGAGGAATAAAGCAAGATGTGGTCTTTGGAATATTGTATATTATAGATCTAAGTGTTATTGTAATATTGAGGGGTAATATTTGTTAGAAAGTGGAAGGATGAGAAAAGACAAGCTTCTACTTTTTTTTAGCATGTAATCTTTTATCTTTCAAAATTGTTGGTAATGATGTATGTTTAAAGGAAGGTTTGTTCTCGAATTCCTCACTATATTGTAATATATAATGTTTAAAATTATGCATAGGAACATGGTTGAAGTTCTGATTTTGTAGGATTTAACTAGACCTTACCCAGAGCATGATGTAATTTGCAAAATAAAACCACACTTTTGTGGAAAATATACGTTGTAGCATTCATGTTAAGGGAAACCAAAATCCTCCACAAATAGTACAAGGTTTAGAAAAAAAATAATCTCTCAATACATTATCTACCTCGAACATAACAAACAATCAAAGCTCATATGAACTCTTTGTTAATAGAGGCAACTATAAATTACTTAATATTAGTTGACAAGCAAATTTTTTCATGTGTCTGAGCAGTGCCTGGTCGTAATAGAAATCAAAACACAAAAAAAATTTGACATCTTTCTTTCAAATCAACATGCTTCCAAATCTCTAGAGATATAATTTTATTATCGGCTTCATGAGTTGTGGCATTATAAAACCCCGTCTTGCAACCTAGACGACAATGCAACACTGTAGAAGTGCAACTAATTTCTTTTTTTCTTCAATAATAACAATAATAAGTAAAGTAATCTATCCTAACCACATACATCCTCTAGGCCACACAACACATCCACATGTGAATTCCAAAACTTATAAAACTAATCTACCCATAGCATATGAAAATTAACTCATGTTAACAACATACATCAAAGCATTAACCCATTGCATAATAATTCTAACACATAGAAATGTAATGAGCATATTTCCATAGATACAAAATCATACAAACAATATATACCATTTAATCCAACAATGAATAGATCATACATAATGTTACAATTACAACACAAAGATTCTCCTCGATTACAAATGAGGAATACAATACATAGTGTCCCACTATTACAATGAATATAAGAGAAGTACAAATCCATAGAACACACAAGCTCCTCGAACTAGAAGACCCCGCCATCACAAACATGAATAGAAAGCCCAACAGTGTAAGGTGCATGCCACCTAGACATGTGGTACCTGTAGGACCAACCCCCATGCTAGGAGATAGTAAAAGGTAACCAAGACAAACCTACTACCTCTAGACACAGACAATGTACAAAACCAAACTGTACCAGTAAATACAAAACATAGGGTTACATTGCTTACAAAATCATTGAATCAAGAACAACCACTGTACAATACAAACTGACTATTGTCATAGGAGGAGTGTTATTACAAAGGTTGCATTGGTTATCCTAAGGAGATCTTTTTAGGTCCTGATCCCCATCTTGGGTTATCCTAGTAACCTCTCACAAACTCCGGCTCCACATGCACACTGGTGCAAAAAATCAATTATCTTTTGAGAAGACAAGATAACGATCTTGCCATTCCAGGCCTTCTTGAATCATCTCAAGTCTAACACAAGCCCTTGAGCCAATGAGTGAGGCTAAATATCAAGTTAAATGTATTAACTACCCTTTCCCCTAATATAGGTTATTTAATTTCCACTAATTAAACTGAATTCCACATGAGTTATCCTAGGACCACTTTGTGTCTTGACCCCCATTGAAAGCCACTCCCCTATTGACAACACAATAACTCATACTACAACCCAAGGGTAGACAATGCACTAAAACTCATAACAACATAACACAAAAGATAACACATCCCTACAGATGTCCAATACTGAATCCAACTACGTACACTACCCAAGGAAATTTCAAGGGTGAATAATAGAAATGACAACCCTTTCATAATTACAATCTGGAAGACTTATATTTCCTCTACAAAAAATATCCCCCACAGTACCCAATTACAAGAATACTTGAAATTTAAACTAAACAATCTCATGTAATTAAAATCACTACCATTCGGATTTCCTAAATCTAATAGATCAATATCTCTTATTTAAAATACCTCATTTAAGCATAATTCCAATTAATAAATCAACAACCAAATAAAACTAAATGTTTAACTTTCAGTTTCACAATTAAAATAATCAATCATTTAAATTTAACTAATCATTCTTGCATGCACTTATAACAATAACAACAATTAAATAATTATATTTAATATGTATATATATAATTAAATCTGATTATATATACACATAAAAATATATCTTATTCAATTATAAAAAAACAATTATACTTTTTTCCAATTAACTTTTAAAATATCTACTCATGCATTTTAAATTAAACATATATAAACATATTTTTAATATATATATATATAAAATTAATATATATATATAATTAATATATATATATATATATAAATTATTTAATATATATTATATATAAAAACAATGGCACATATATATACATATATATATAATAAATATTATAAATATATATCATATATATATTATATATTTAAAAAAAACATTTAAAAGAAACAAAATCGAAGGAAAACAAAATTAAACGCAAGCTATGTGAATACAACCGCAGACTACTGGTAAAGGCCTTCCCCATACAGGGAGGTGTGGGCTGGTGTGGGCAGCTCCAACTGCCTCACAACGCTGATTCTCCCCCAAAGGGGAGTCGGCGCTGGGGGTAGCCAATGCTTCCCCCTCCCAAACACATTTCCCTAACATAAATAAATTCACCCTACTAGCATAAATTTTCCATACAAACTTCTTTCGTAACAGGTTTTCAAATATAAATTTTGCATAAAATTTCACAATTTTGTACTATATATAAAATTCACACACACACACACATATAAACAAAAATCTTAAAAGAATATTGTTTGAGATGAGCAATTTTTAAACAAGAATATTCTACAGAAGAATATTTTCAATTTTCACATAAGAAGTTTTCTACAAAGGAATATTTCCAATTTTCACAGAAAAGAGTTTTCTATAGTTTCAATTTAATTTCACAGAGGTTCTAAGATTTATCTATCATTTCCTTTTGTATAAATCTATTTCAAATAATCAATTTACACAGAGGATCTAAATTGTTTTCTACAGAGACTCAGCCTTCATGAAAATTTATTTAAAAAACAAAAGCTTCTAAAATAAAAGAATTCCTCTTCTAATCTTTTCCAATTTGCAATACAAGAAAATTAAATCTCGTTCAAATTAAAATTCACAAAGCAATAAAGAATCTATTCCATAAGATTGGATGATTCAGAGATTGATGTCGAGCTTCCCTTTAATTTTCAATTTGCCAAAGCTTCCTCCAAAAGAATTGCCACTTCCTAGAGAACAAAAATAATCCACAGCCAAGAACACAACAAAATAGATTCCTAAAATTATCAGAGAGCTTCTAAGATTTACAATTTCCTCAAACCTCAAAACAATTCTCCCATTTCTAAAAACCTCTCTTTTCTCGTGAAAACAACTTCATCTTTTCTCACAATTTCAATCAATCTCTCTAGAAATCAATTTTAAGACAATTAGAAAACAAAACCTTCTAACTTCCAGTTAACACAACAAATATCTTTTTCTTTAACAACCAAGATATTTCTAAGATCTTTTCCCAATATATGCATTTAAAATTAAAAACAATTTATTTAATTCAAATCACATTTAAACCACTTATTTATTAAAATCCACATTTAATCTAATAATTAAAATTACTTTATAATAACTTAAATTAAATTAATTAATTTATTTATTATAAATTTTTCACATTCATAATATAAATTAATTAAATACTTAATCACAACATATAATTTAATCCTCACAATTAAACTTTGCACGATAAATAAAATACCAAGACCAATATGGATAAAGAACACGACCAATACTCGTACTGATGACACACTATACTAAGGTAAAAGTTTGAATAGGTTAACCCGTTACTATCTCCCAATCAACATTATTGTTGAGTGGTGGAAATGCTCAGACCTATGAAACCAGGTGAAGTCGTTGTCCTGTACTTGCAAACCTACAAACAAAACGAATATCGTACATGTATCTAGATAATAAATCATACACACCATGAAGAGAGAATTGCAGAAATCACAGGACACTCACAAGCGAGTGATGCAATACCGTTCTCTTCACCAATACTATGTCACATCAACTGACGAGATAAAATATCATTTAAACTACAATGAGCATATATAGCAATGTCATCTCAACTAAACATCTATACAAACATAAAGCATATCAAACATAATCACCATGCATATAATGTATCATCGCATCAATATAGTCTATCATCACTCCACTATTAGTGATAGAATAACAATAACATAAAATAAGGTCTAACAAAGTATCTGAGCTATCAAAGAAAACATAACAAATCGAAGGGGTGTCACATCCTCCCCATAGGATTAGGCTTACTCCTGGAAGCCTGCGAACAGATAAGGGTAGAGCTCCCTCATCTTGGTAGCATCTTCCCATGTAGTAGAAGTGTCATCTATAGGATCCCACTAGACCCTCACCTGCTCAATATCTTGACCCCTAATGGCGAGTATCCTATGCTAGGTAATGGCCATGACTCCAAAGCTAGTTGTGCGTCCTCTACTTGTAAAGCAGTCCAATCAAGGATATGAGGAATTTCTGGATGGTAAGGTCTAAGTACGAAAACATGGAACACATCCTGGATGCATGAGAGATTGGGCAGTAAAGCAAGGCAAAAAACAATTGGCCCAATCTTCTCTAGAATCTCAAAAGGACCGACAAAACAAGGTGCGAGCTTAGAACCCTTTCCATAACGGATTGGACTCTTTCTCGGTCGCACTCGCAAGAAAAATATGTCACCTACAAAAAATTGGCGATCCACATAGTGTGCATCCACGTACTTCTTCTGCCTATCCTGTGTAGCTACTAAATACTCTCTGATCCAAACCACCTATTGCTCCATATCCTGAAGCATATCAGGACCCAATAAAATCCTGTCCTCCAACTTGTCCCAAATCAATGGAGTCTGGCACAGTCGTCTCTACAAAGCCTGAAAAGGTGCCATGCCAATAGAACTCTAAAACCCGTTGTTATAAGAAAACTCTACAAGATAGAGATAATCCTCCCATCATGTCTGCTGGTCCATGACATACATGCAAAGCATAACTTCAAGGATCCGATTGACCCTCTTAGTCTTCCTATCCGTCTTAGGGTGATACGCTGAATTGAAGTTCAACTGTGTCCCCATAGCATGCTATAATGATGTCCAAAGAGCCAAAGTAAACACAAGATCCCTGTCAAAAATAATCTGACATGGAATACCATGAAACCTCACAATGTCCTCCATGAACACTCTAGCAATTGATGAAGCATTATAGGAGGAACAGATAGGTGAGAAGTGTGCCACCTTCATCAACCTGTCCACTGTCATCATAATCACATCGTGTCGTCAAGAAGAGTTAGGTAAACCAAAAATGAAATCCAATGAAATGATCTCCCATTTCTAGTAAGGAACCAAATGAGGCTGTAGAAGACCAGTCGGATGCTGGTGTTCAACCTTAACTCGTTGACACTCCAAACACTGTGATACATAATCGGCGATATCTCGCTTCATACCTGCCCAAAAATAAAGCAGTCACAGATTGACATACATCTTCTTCACTCCCGAGTGAGCTGAATAAGGTGCCCGATGTGCCTCTATTAAAATCAAGGTACGAAGACCTTCCAAAAATGGAACAAATATACGTCCCATGTATCTCAATAACCCATCTGTCTCCAAAGAATATCCTGAGTACTTGCCCCCCATAGTCCTTCCTAACTCAATCTCAAACCTTACTTCTTGGTACGAGCTATCTATAGGAAGTGCAGTATGAATTTGGCTCCTCAAATCCACAGTAAGGGTTATCTTAGATAGTTCATGCCTTCGTTTGTTGAGAGCGTTAACCACAACGTTCTCCTTCTCCTGGATGTACTTCATCTCAAAATTGTACTCACAGAGGAATTCCATCCATTGCCTTTGGCTAGCATTAACATTAGGTTGTGTGAAGATGTATTGTAGACTTCGATGGTCACTATGTAACTCAAAACGGTGCCCTAATAAGAAATGTCTCCATCGAGTCAAAGCATGTACCACTACAACTAACTCAAGATCATGCATGGGGTAGTTTAACTCATGATCCTTGAGCTTGCGCTACTCATACACAATGACTCGACCATCTTGCATCAATACCATTCCTAACCCCTCCAAATATGCATTTGCACATATAACAAAGTCTCTTGTAGGATTAGGTATCACAAGGATTGGTGCACTAGTCAACCTCTCCTTCAATTTCTGAAATGCAACCATGCTCTACTCTAACCAATCAAACTTCTTCCTTTTCCTCTGAAGAGAGGTGATAGGATGTCCTAACCTAGAAAAGTCCTAAAAAAAACACTTGTAGTAACCTGCTAGCCCCATGAAACTACGTATCTCTGCCACATTCATGGGCGTAGGCCAATCCATGATTTGCTAGATCTTTGCAGGATCCACTGCAATGCCCTCTCTTGATATAACATGACCAAGGTACTTGACCTCAGTTTTGAAGAACTCACATTTGGACAAGTTGGCATACAACTTATTATCCCTCAAACACTGCAATACCTACCTCAAATGTTCCTCATGCTCCTCAATTATCCTAGAATAAATCAATATGTCATCGAGGAATACCACTACAAATCTATCTAGGTATGTGCGAAAAACTCCGTGCATCAGGCTCATGAATACAGATGGCACATTCGTCAACCTGAATGGTACCACTGTAAACTTGTATTGACCGTATCATGTGCGAAACATCATCTTATGAATATCAGACTCCACAATCCGCAATTGATGGTATCTTGACTTAAGATCAATCTTAGAAAAGACTGCAACACCTTTGACTTGATCAAAAAAGTCATCGATGCTAGGTAGAGGATATTGGTTCTTGATGGTTACCTTATTTAACTATTGGTAATCTATGCACAAATGAAGAGAACCATCCTTATTCAAAAAGATTACCGGTGCTCCCCAAGGTGAAACACTAGGGCGAATGAAACCCTTCTCTAACAACTCCTCAAGCTATAGGCAGAGCTCCTTAAGCTCCCGAGTCATCATACAGTATGGGGCTTGTGAAATGGGTTTGGAACCAGGTAAAATATCAACCTTGAATTCTATGTCATGCTGAGGTGGCATCCCTAGAATATCATCTAGAAAAACATCTGCATACTATTGAAGTATGGGGTGGCTATCTATAGTCACCTTCTCCTCTCTATCACCCATCTCCAAGTCATCTATTGTCACAACAAATAACTGAAATCCCTGACGAACACATCTTCTCAGCTATATAGCTGAGATCATCCTCAATGATATAGGTATGTGGACCCCTACTAACTCAACCTCACTGCCAGATGCACCAATGTATCGTATCGACTTGTGTCAAAAATCAATCATGGCCTTATGAGCATCAAGCCAATCCATCCCTAGGGAAATGTCATAAGAACCTAATGGTATAATGCAGAGATCTGCAGTAGTGTGAAAAGAATCAATCTCTAGTCTATAATCTAGTACATAGGAATGTACTACAACTCTAGCACTAGATGCTAATTTGACCTGCCACTTTCCCTCTTTCCTTACTGCCCCTAGTCTATCACGTGCCATGACAAATGATGAAATAAATGAGTCAGAGGCTCTTGAATCAAACAAAATGGTAACTTTGTTACCCTGCAACATACTAGTAGTCTCCACCACTATGCTCTGGTGGTCAGCCTGGCAGTTATCAACAACAACAAATACACAACATCCTCTACTTGTATCTCCAATAGTCAGCTCTGACGCTGCTGGCCTCTGTGTATATCCTGATGTGCCCTTATTAGGACATTGTCGAGCTATGTGACCTTGTTGGCCACAAGAAAAACACCCAGTACCCCTGCCAAAACCTCTACCTCCAAAAGGTGCACTGGACTATTGAACACTACCCCTAAAGGTAGACTGAGTGCTCTGTGTTGGTTGTGCATTATTGAAGCGTTTGATACGCCTCAAGTTTTGGTCACCCCTAACTTATATCTGTCATTCTGCCTAGGTGGCAAATCCTTTCGTTTTCCCTGTGAGTTCTAGTACTGTCCACTCTGTGTTGGTGTCTGTGTTGCCCTGGGTGGTCTAGCTCCCTGAGTTTGGCCACTGCGTGCACTAGGTCCTATAGTTGAAGTGCTGCCCACCTGCACTCCAACATGACTACCCAATTCCATCACCAAATTCTCCTCTACAAGTCTAGCCTTGTCTACCGCCGTCTCCATAGTCTTGGGTTCGAAAACCTATACACCTCCATTGATCCGGGCATTTAAGCCCCTAAGAAAGTGTTGCACCAACATGCCCTCATCGTCACCAATGCCTGTGTACTGTTTGAGCTCGTAAAAATGACACTCATATTGTTCCACTGACATAGTCATCTGTCATAGAGTATGAAACTCATCACCATGACACTGTTTCCAATGATCAGAGAGAAATCTAGCGTGAAACCTCTCTAAAAACATCTCCCAAGATATGGTACCATTATTAATATGGAGCTTCTGCTCCTCCAATCTCCACCATGTGGAAGCAAAGCCTCTTAGGTGCTTAATCAGACATCTAGCTCTAGTGTTGCTACCATACAGGTGCATAACAAACCAATTGTTTAGGTCAATCAACCAGGTCTCAACCTCTAAACCACTGCCTGATCCATCAATATAAGGGGGGTTGAGATCTAAGTAAATCTCTCATATGTGCAGCTACAACTACCTCTGACTGAGCTGGTACATCCCTCTCTCTAACAACAATCTAATCTACCCCTTGCCTCAATCCAAGATGGGCAAGAGTATCCTCTAACAATTGATGCAACTGAGCGCCCTCGATCCCTGGTGAATCCAGATTCAGAATACCACCTCCTGGAATGTTTTGGGAAGCCTACTGTTCCTCATGGTCTGAATAATGAGAAACATGTAGAGGTGAGTTCTGTTGACTACCTCCATGTCTGCCTCTATGGCCATGACCACGACCTCGATCTCTCCTAGGTGGCATGATCCCGTACAAACACACCAAGGTGTAAGACAAGATATGCAACTTAAATCCTACACAAACAACTTAATGGTTTCCAAATTAACCCAAAGTTCCTAGTGCTTAAACCTAGGCTCTGATACCAAGTGTAAAATCCTGTCCTGGAACCTAGAGAACGATGCAACACTACAGAAGTGCAACTAATTTTTTTTTTAAAGAATAACAATAATAAGTAAAGTAATCTATCCTAACCACATACATCCTCCAGGCCACACAACACATCTACATGTGAATTCCAAAACATACAAAACTAATCTAACCATAGCATATGAAAATTAACTCATGATAACAACATACATCAAAGCATTAACTCATTGTATAGTAAGTCTAACATATAGATATGTAATGAGCATATTTCCACAGATACATCATATAAATAATATATACCATTTAATCCAACAATGAATAGATCATACATAATGTTACAATTAAAACACAAGGGTTCTCCTGGATTACAAATGAGGAATACAATACATAGTGTCCCACTATTACAATGAATATAAGAGAAGTACAAATCGATAGAACACATGAGCTCCTCGAACTAGAAGACCCCGCCATCACAAAAATGAAGAGAAATCTGAACAATGTAAGGTGCATGCCACCCAACCATGTGGTACCCGTAGGACCAACCCCCATGCTAGGAGATAGTAAAAGGTAACTAAGACAAACCTATTACCTCTAGACACAGACAATGTACAAAACCACACTGTACCAGTAAATACAAAACATAGGGTTACATTACTTACAAAATCATTGAATCAAGAACAACAATTGTACAATACAAACTGACTGTTGTCATAGGAGGAGTGTCATCACAAAGGTTGCATTGGTTATCCTAAGGAGATCTTCTTAGGTCCCGGACCCCATCTTGGGTTATCCTTGTAAGCTCTCATAAACTCTGGCCCCACATGCACACTAGTGCATAATCAATTATCTTTCGAGAAGACAAGATAACAATTTTTCCATTCTAGGCCTTCCCGACTCATCTCAAGTTTAACACAAGCCCTTGAGCCAATGAGTGAGGCTAAATATCAAGTTAAATGTATTAATTACCCTTTCCCCTAATATAGGTTATTTAATTTCCACTAATTAAACTGACTTCCACATGAGTTATCTTGGGACCACTTTGTGTCCCAACCCTCATTGAAAGCCACTCCCCTATCGACAACACAATAACTCATACTACAATCCAAGGGTAGACAATGCACTAAAACTGATAACAATATAACACAAAAGATAACACATCCCTATGGATGCCCAATATTGAATCCAACTACGTGTACTACCCAAGGAAATATCAAGGGTGAATAACATAAATGACAACCCTTTCACAATTACAATCTGGAAGACTTATATTTCCTCTACAACAAATATCCCCCACAGTACCCAATTACATAAATACTTGAAATTTAAAATAAACAATCTCATGTAATGAAAATCACTACCATTCGGATTTCCTAAATCCAATAGATCGATATCTCATATTTAAAATACTTCATTTAAGCATAATTTCAATTAATAAATGAACAACCAAATAAAACTAAATGTTTAACTTTCAGTTTCACAATTAAAATAATCAATCATTTAAATTTAACTAATCGTGCTTGCATGCACTTATAACAATAACAACAATTAAATAATTATATTTAATATGTATATATAATTAAATCTAATTATATATACATATAAAAATATATCTTATTCAATTATTAAAAAAAAATACTTTTTTCCAATTAATATTTAAAATATCTACTCATGCATTTTAAATTAACCATATATAAACATATTTAATATATATACATTATATATATAATATATATTAATTATTTAATATATATATATATATATTACATATAATATATACATTAAATACATTATATGTAAAAACAATGAAACACACACACACACACACACACACATATATATATTAAAAAAAAGTATTTAAAAGAAACATAATTGAAGGGAGATGAAATTAAACGTAGGCTATGTGAATACAACTACGGCTTGTTGGTAAAGTCCTTCCCCATACAGGGAGGCGTGGGATATATATATATATATATATATAAACAAAAATCTTAAATGAAGATTATTTTAGATGAGCAATTTTTAAACAAGAATCTTATATAGAAGAATATTTTCAATTTTCATAGAAGAAGTTTTCTACAGAGGAATATTTCCAATTTTCATAGAAAAGAGTTTTCTACAATTTCGATTTAATTTCACAGAGGTTTTAAAATTTATCTATAATTTCCTTTTGTATAAATCTATTTCAAATAATCAATTTACATAGAGGATCTAAATTTTTTTCTACAGAGGCTCAACATTAACGACAATTTCTTTAAAAAACAAAAGCTTCTAAAATAAAATAATTCCTCTTCTAATCTTTTACAATTTGCAATACAATAAAATTAAATATCTCTTTCAAATTACAAAGCAATAAAGAACCTGTTCCAGAAGATCAGACGATTCAGAGATTGATGTTGAGCTTCCCTTTAATCTTCAATTTGCTAAAGCTTCCTCCAGAAGAATTGCCACTTCCCAGAGAACATAAATAATCCACAACCAAAAATACAACAAACTAGATTCCTAAAATTATCAGAGAGCTTCAAAGATTTACAATTTCCTCAAACCTCAAAATAATTTTCCCATTTCCAAAAACCTCTCTCTTTTTTCCTGTGAAAACAACTTCATCTTTTCTCACAATTTCAATCAATCTCTCCAAAAATCAATTTTAAGACAATTAGAAAACAAAACCTTCTAACTTCCAGTTAACACAACAAATATCTTTTTCTTTAACAACCAAGATATTTCTAAGATCTTTTTCCAATATATGTATTTAAAATTAAAAAAATTTATTTAATTTAAATCACATTTAAATCACTTATTTATTAAAATCCACATTTAATCTAATAATTAAAATTACTTTATAATAACTTAAATTAAATTAATTAATTAATTTATTATAAAGTTTTCACATTCATAATACAAATTAATTAAATACTTAATCACAACATATAATTTAATCCTCACAATTAAACTTTGCACGATAAATAAAATACCAAGACCAACATGGATAAAGAAAACGACCAATACTCGGACTGATGACACACTGTACTAGGGTAAAGGTTTGATTAGGTTAAACCATTACTATCTCCCAATAAACATTACTGTTGAGTAGTGGACACACTTAGACCTATGAAACCAGGTGAAGGCGTTGTCCTGTACCTGCAAACCTACAAACAAAACAAATGTTGTACATGTATCCAGATAATAAATCATACACACTGTGAAGAGAGAATCACAGAAATCGCAGGACACTCACAAACAAGTGATGCAATACCTTTCTCTTCACCAATACAATGTCACATCAACTGACAAGATAAAATATCAATTAAACTATAATGAGCATATATAGAAATGTCATCTCAACTAAGCATCTATGCAAACATAAAGCATATCAAACATAATCACCATGCATATAATGTATCATTACATCAATATAGTCTATCATCGCTCCACTGTCAGCGATAGAATAACAATAACATAAAATAAGGTCTAACAAAGTATCTGAACTATCAAAGAAAACATAACAAATCGGAGGGGTGTCACAGACGTTTGCTCTTTAGCAAACTCCTCCAAACTTTTGTGGCCAAACTTTCCTCAACGATTTGTCCTTGAAGACAATGATCTAATTTCTTTGATCTATAGTGATATCCTTTACACTACGATTTGCTTAAATGCCTGTGTTGGTTTATGGTAAAGTTGGAATGATGTTTGACCATTTTGACAGTGCTTTGATCCTCCTATCTAACCTACCCCAAATTTTTGCACTATGTGATTTTGCAGCAGTACGTACGAAGGATAAAAAATGAATGTACATTAGCTATGTTAGGTGTGACTCAAGATTTAATTCATACACTGAACTCCTTGTTAGCCATGGATTCGATCAAGATTCAAAGCTATTTGATCCTTGAGCTCAAGGAAAAATAGTTGTAGTTCTCTATAGGGAGATAGTAGTTGTGTAATAAGTTTTGTAGTTGGGTGTACGTGAGGATTGTTAGGTGTGAGATAAGTGCCCTGTTCATCTACGTAAACTTTGTCCCAACTGACTACCTTGGGAGCTGCTCGATAGATCTTTGGAAAGGAAACCATGTGTATCTTGTTATCTTCCGCTCACTGCAAGAGAATGACCATTAGTCAACTTGAAGTGCAATCTGAAACAGGGTTAGGGAGAGAAAAATAAAATAAAAATGACCCTCTTATTAAAGTTCCAACTATCATTGAGCCTTCCACCAAACTATCATTAATTGAAGAAAAGATGGGAGTTGTATCCAGAGGACCCCATGATACACGCATTTGGAGTAAGGTGCATTAGGGTTAATAAATGTATGTATGGTGTCTCTGGTCCTCTTTAAAGCACGACCTACCTTGCAATATTTTAAACGTAGTAGAGGCTGATGGGAATAGCCAACAACTTTATGAGTAGGCCCATCCAGGTCACCTCAGTCTTAACTCATATATAATGGAGTAGGTATCTTTAGATTGGGAATAAAAGATAACAATTACAATACAATAAAATAGGAGTTGTGTAAATCTACCCATTTTGCATTAGTACTGGAGTCGAGCATAGTTGTATTAAATAATAGTTTGACTATATCCATAAGGGATGAAATGCCTGATGCCTAGCACAAA
This sequence comes from Sequoia sempervirens, assembly GCA_007258455.2. NCBI lineage: Eukaryota > Viridiplantae > Streptophyta > Pinopsida > Cupressales > Cupressaceae > Sequoia > Sequoia sempervirens. The sequence goes on from VDFB02365210.1 coordinate 161,769, forward strand.
CATATTTTTCAAACTTTTTTGATAATCTACTATTTTTCCACATGTGTGGAACAAAGAGCTTGATTTTCAATGAAAAACCTGTTTAATTAAACTAAAAAAAAAACATAATAAAACCAAAATATATTAAAATTATATTTGATGGATAGCTCATTTTGAGGAATGCCATCATCCATTTGGGTTTGTGAAGTTTCCTCCATTTTCATCCTCAACCTTAGCTCGGAAAGGAAAAAATTAGAAAAAAAATTGCTAGAGGAGAGGGGGCAAGGCAAAAATGAGGGGTTTGAGTGACCCCTCTTTGAGAAAACCCCCCTTGACCCCTTTGAGTTAAGGGCGGTTCACTCAAACCCCCGAAATAAATCCATCATGAACTAGGCTCGATTGCTAACTAGTTATTAATATTTGTATCATTTGCATGCTTGTCTTTTATCTTGTAGTTCTCAAGGCGGTATTACTTTGCGTTCATCTAAGTCATATTTAAACAAAGGTGTGCATTGTATTTGCTTTCATGTTTAGTATCTAAGTTTGCATGTGATAAAAATGAGTTTGTGTATACTTTGAGGAATGCTGACACACTGTCTATGTGTGGTTAGCTATTTAGGAGGGCACAAATCTGCACAATAATATATTTATGCTCTTCACTTTCTTTAATACTCACCTCTCAAACCCACTTGCTGATCATGGAGGACTGTTTACGTGTATAACTCTATCATTTAGTATATTTAATCAATTTCTTGATTTGATTGAGGAAAAGATGGGCTTTAAATTGTACTGTCTTCATGTTTAGAGTTTATGGTGAATGTACACTACCTACAATTAGTCGTTGTTCATATATTATATATAGTTCTATGATGCAATCATATTTGGCTTTTGATGGCGACTTAGAATCTTTGTAGGTGTGACATGTCATACTTGAGGTGGGATTGTTTATTTAATATTGTTTATTTCTGCAAGTTTTAATACAAAATTGGATTGAAAAAAAGTGTTGCCTTATCATATCACAAATCCCTTTTTTTACTTTTAATACACATGTTTGCAATAGATAACATGCTTGCAAGCTTTTTCAAATAGATATGATTTCATGGTGTCTCAGATATAGTTTATAGTAGTTCGAATTTGTTCTTTCTAAAATTAAGTCATTTAGTTTGAATTTTTTCTTTCTAATTGTTGTTGGCAATTGATTTCAATTTAAGTCCTTCCTATAAATGTTACCTGAATCTGAAACTGCAATCTAGGATGCCATCCACAAGAAACCATGTTGAATTTTTATTCATTTATTGTAGCCACCTCTTCTGGAATGAATCAATTATTTCTATCAACCAAACCTAAGTTACCATAGCGACTCCAACCTCCACCTTCAATTCCCTACCATACATATGGATTGAGGAATCATATCAAATAGTTTAAGCTCCATGTCTAAGCCTACATTATGAGTGCACTCCTTGGGGTACCCTTTTGACTTGCTCTCAATTTATCTTATGAGAATATTGTTGCCTGCCTAGTTTGTTGCATTTAAATTAATGATTGAATTCACCTGTTTATTTTTGTGTGGAAGTGTGAACTTGTGCGGTTAAGGGACAATATCACCATTCGTTCGATTCTGGCGAGAACCGCTTTGGGAGTCCATTCTCTTCAAACAAAGAATAAAGAAGAAGAAGAAGAAACTAAAGACGCAGGTGAGGATTTGGATCGGTTTATTCATTTAGCACATTTTCTACATTTGAATTAAATTTTGAATAGCAACATTATATCGAATGAATAGTCTTTCAAACCACACATTTCTAAAGAATTGATTTGTTGGCGAGGACTTATATTTTTGTTGACCATTGTAGATTTACTGATTCTCATCCATTGCAACTGGTCATCCACTAGCCTCATTATCATTTTTTGACGTTGCGTATTCATTGTGCAATTTGTGGAAGGCTTTAAAAATAATCTGTCAGAAAATTTGACTAGGTTGCTTACTATCATGCCATGAGTGTGTCGTAGATACAATTTGATCATGTTAGATTTTCCTTCACTGTCATGATTGCAGGTCACTATTAATTAATTGCCTACATTGGAGATTAATTGTCCTTTGGAAAATTGCTTGGGAATGTCTATCATTTATTATCAATTAATTCATAAAGATTTTTGTGCTAAAATTATATTATCAGCCAGCATATGTCTGATTACATTAGATTTTGTGTTGAGATTTTGAACTATCATTTTTTTATATAGGGCCACTATAAAAAAATAAAATTTGTTGTGGCTTGCTACTTTACATCAAGGCGGATAAATCCAAAGTAGATTTGAGTTCAAAAAGTGGGCATTGGAATTGAAAAAAACATTTTTTTAATGCTCATTGTAATAGTCTAGAGCATCTATTTGTGACTTTTATTTTCTATTTTAGGCCAACTAGATCAATTTGGGTTTAAAATTAATCATTGATTTGATCTTTTTCAAATTAGTTAAAATTGAACTTAGAAATTTACCAAACATTGCTTTGTGGAATAAAATTGAACAAGACAAACTCACACTTAGTTTGGAGCTTAAAATGAATTCACCATTTCTTTGAGAGTTAAAACAAACAACCCAAAGCAGTGCTTTCATATTCGGTATGCTATATAAATGAAATGGTGGTGATGAAATTCATTAACCAATTGATGTGGTTGTCCCATACTGACAAGTGTCACCCTTCGTATCCATGTGATACGTTAAAATATCTTCTTAAGATGAGACTAGGAGGCCTCTTAATTGAGCTAATCTTGTCGCATGTATGGCATCGGTATTTTTATCTTGAATATCTGAACTAAGAACTAGCTTGTTTTAGTGGCCAAAAACCTTTATGCTTGTTGGTACAAGAATGGTCATTCCGAAGCCGCCCCACATTTGAACTATTCAAAGTTGAAACAGGAAAATCCTTAGGACCTTTGAATCTTCAGGATTTTGAGAATTTTTGGTCCCAAGAAGTGTGTGTCATGGAGGGGAGTCAGTGTCGCCAAATCTCTAGTTGTTCACTTTGTCTTGGTGTTTGGAGAAATTTGAGTGGGGACTCAGCAAGTAGTATCTTTGAAGCCTAAGATTGTGCATTTTTCAAATAAAACACATTGATTGGATCTCAAACATTGAAACAAACATTCAAAAAATCATCAAAATTTCAAACCCTTTAGAAAGAGTGAATAAATTTGAAGGGTCCAATTATTACTGCTTGTCCCTATGGATTTTATTCTTAGAGGCTTCTAAATATTTGGGCTCATATCTCAATTTCCTCTTTTCAAAGTCAACCTAGGAAAACTATGGCCTTGACTCTTTGATTTTCAAATAATGGACCTTGTGGAATGAAAAGGAGCTAAGACATAGATATTTAATTTGGAATTTAATCAAGATAAAAGATAATTGAACCCCACACGTGTTTGTCTTCATGATTTCCTGCAAAGTCAAAATTCCAAAGCAAAGGTCTACATGCCATCACTTCAAAGTTAGGTGTCATAATCAGAAAGCTATAAGAAGATACATTAGAAAGTGTAACCTAAGACAGTACCACAAACTAAGCAAGAAGGTAACAAGGTTTTATAGACTTATTCTGCTAAATAATTCAGACATGTATGCTCAGTATGAACCCCTCATTTAAATCAAACATTGATCTCTTGGATTTGAACACTTTATAGGGAATACCATGTTCTTCAACACCTTTTTCTTGTTAAAAAAGTCTTTCTAGGTTCATCTAGGATCAAAACCAACACTTCTATTTATCACAACATTTATCAAAACCCATCTCACAAACAACTCTTGGAACTTTGGAAAAAAATCATCTATGCTAGACTTTTGGTAAATCCTTAGATCAAAATCAAAATCATCTTGCTTGGCTAGGTGTGTGGGAATGAATCATTTCCCACACATTTAGTTAAGTTAGCACCCCTTTTGGACAAGTTCACCCCAAGATCACATCTAACATCTTGGGATCTAGAAGCTCATTATCAACCTTCAGTACTCCTTAAACCTGTTAGTTTTATTTAAAGTAATCAAATATAATTTCAAAGAAGGGATTCTATTACTTAATTGCAAGTTGATAAGAATAAAATTATTTTATTAAAGTAGATTTAAATTTTACTATATCAATAGTGAAGGGATAAATGTTTGTAGAAGTAAAATAAGAAATTACTTGATATGTTGTTGGTTGAAAGTTTGCAAGTGGTGCAATATATGTAGAGTAGAAAGTGTGAAAAACATAATCTTTTGTGTCTGCTCCATTTTACATTGTTATTTTTTATTTTTTTTAAATTTTATTGAAAGATTTATTTTATTATGCATTAAATAAAATAATGAATTATTATACTATTTGATAAATAAAATAATAAATTATGTATTTCACTAAATAAAAGTATAATAAAATTGACATTTATTGATATATTTTTAAAATTATATAAGTTAAATTATTAAAAATAATTATACTTGTATTTTTATGTTTTAACTTCTTATCATACATTAAATAATTATAATTATAAAAAGATGAGCATGTAGTTATATAATTTATATAATTTTAACAATAATTAACATTAATGTTTCTTTCTTCTTTTT
>VDFB02365210.1:166425-183891 GCA_007258455.2 Sequoia sempervirens
TATTTCTGGATACCCTTTTCGTCGAATAAGAGTTTCCAACTTTCAGAACTACTTTTCTGCTTTTTCTGCTCAACTGCTATTTTTAGCAGGTTTGCATTTGAAGTCGTGGGAAGACAGAAATTTATGAGAAGGTTTAGAATGGAAAAATACACAGTCTGGTGAAAGAATCAGGTCAAGATCATTCATGACTTGAAAGATATTCAAGTTCCAATTTCTGCTTTTTGCCCTGAAAAACCTTCCGAGCTCAGTTTGAGGCACCAAACATCCCGGATGGGCCTGAAAATTTGCGGAAACGCCAAAGTAGTCTGCCAAGGCCTACTTTGTAGAAAATCATCTTTTCGAGAGCTTTCCGAAAAGGTATTATCATTGAAGATCCGACGGTCGGATTAAAAGTTATGGCTGCCGGAAGTTGGTGCATATTTTAGAAATGTGCTAATTTTCAACTGTGAATTTAACTTGAATTTCAAATTGTAATTTTGGCGCCAAATCGTCAAAAATCTTATCTCGAAGGTTGTTTTTGGTTCCAAACCGAAATGGGTCTATTTAGGGGCTTGTTTCTGATTTTTGGGGAAACTTTTTGGGAAAAGAAGTTCGCATGCTGTGAAAGGGGATTTGGGTAATTTTCTGTAAGTCTGTAATTTGCATGTAATACAGAGCTTGGGGATTTGAGATCCTCTGCATGTAAGAAGTTCAATATTTATGAATAAAATATTATTCTCTATTTTGTGAGTGTATTTCTGTGTCTCAGGTTTGCTCCCTTGTCAATTATAGACTAGAGATTGATTCTTTTCACACTACTACAGATCTTTGCATTATACCATTAGGTTCTTATGACATTTCCCTAGGGATGGATTGGCTTGATGCTCATAAGGCCATGATTGATTTTTGACGCAAGTCGATATGATACATTCATGCATCTGGCAGTGAGGTTGAGTTAGTAGGGGTCCACATACCTATATCATTGAGGATGATCTTGGCTATATAGCTAAGAAGATGTGTTCGTCAGGGATTTCAGTTATTTGTTGTGACAATAGATGACTTGGAGATGGGTGATAGAAAGGAGAAGATGGCTATAGATAGCCACCTCATACTTCAATAGTAGGAGATGTTTTTCTAGATGATATTCTAGGGATGCCACCTCAGTGTGACATAGACTTCAAGGTTGATCTTTTACCTAGTTCCAAACCCATTTCACAAGCCCCATACCATATGATGACTCGGGAGCTTAAGGAGCTCCACCTACAGCTTGAGGAGTTGTTAGAGAAGGGTTTCATTCGCCCTAGTGTTTCACCTTGGGGAGCACTGGTAAACTTTGTGAAGAAGGATGGTTCTCTTCGTTTGTGCATAGATTACCAACAGTTAAATAAGGTAACCATCAAGAACCAATATCCTCTACCTAGGATCGATGACTTGTTTGATCAAGTCAAAGGTGTTGCAGTCTTTTCTAAGATTGATCTTAAGTCAAGATACCATCAGTTGCAGATTGTGGAGTCTGATATTCATAAGATGATGTTTCGCACACGATACGGTCACTACAAGTTTACAGTGGTACCATTCGGGTTGACGAATGTGCCATCTATATTCATGAGCCTGATGCACGGAGTTTTTCGCACATACCTAGATAGATTTGTAGTGGTATTCCTCGATGACATATTGATTTATTCTAGGATAGTTGAGGAGCATGAGGAACATTTGAGGTAGGTATTGCAGTGTTTGAGGGATAATAAGTTGTATGCCAACTTGTCCAAATGTGAGTTCTTCAAAACTGAGGTCAAGTACCTTGGTCATGTTATATCAAGAGAGGGCATTGTAGTGGATCCTGCAAAGATCTAGGAAATCATGGATTGGCCTACGCCCACGAATGTGGCAGAGATACATAGTTTCATGGGGCTAGCAGGTTACTACAAGTGTTGTTTTTAGGACTTTTCTAGGTTAGGAAATCCTATCACCTCTCTTCAGAAGAAAAGGAAGAATTTTTATTGGTTAGAGTAGAGCATGGTTGCATTTCAGAAATTGAAGGAGAGGTTGACTAGTGCACCAATCCTTGCGATACCTAATCCTACAAGAGACTTTGTTATATGTGTAGATGCATATTTGGAGGGGTTAGGAATGGTATTGATGCAAGATGGTTGATTCATTGTGTATGGTAGCGCAAGCTCAAGGATCATGAGTTAAACTACCCCATGCATGATCTTGAGTTAGTTGTAGTGGTACATGCTTTGACTCGATGGAGACATTTCTTATTAGGGCACCGTTTTGAGTTACATAGTGACCATCGAAGTCTACAGTACATCTTCACACAACCTAATGTTAATGCTAGCCAAAGGCGATGGATGGAATTCCTTTGTGAGTACAATTTTGAGATGAAGTACATCTAGGGGAAGGAGAATGTTGTGGTCGACGCTCTCAACAAACGGAGGCATGAACTATCTAAGATAACCCTTACTATGGATTTTAGGAGCCAAATTCTTACCGCACTTCCTACAGATAGCTCGTACCAGGAAGTAAGGTCTGAGATTGAGTTAGGAAGGACTATGGGGGGCAAGTACTCAGGATATTCTTTGGAGACAAATGGGTTATTGAGATACATGGGACATATATTTGTTCCATTTTCAGAAGGTCTTCATACCTTTATTTTAATAGAGACACATTGGGCACCTTATTCAGCTCACTCAGGAGTGAAGAAGATGTATGCTGATCTGTGACTGCTTTATTTTTGGGCAGGTATGAAGTGAGATATCGCTGATTATGTATCACGGTGTTTGGACTGTCAATGAGTTAAGTTTGAACACCAGCATCCAACTGGTCTTCTACAGCCTCATTTGGTTCCTTACTAGAAATGGGAGATCATTTCATTGGATTTAATTTTTGGTTTACCTAATTCTTCTCGACGACACGATGTGATTATGGTGACGGTAGACAGGTTGATGAAGGTGGCACATTTCTCACCTATATTTTCCTCCAATAATAGTTCGTCAATTGCTAGAGTGTTCATGGAGGACATTGTGAGGTTTCATGGTATTCCATGTCAGATTATTTTTGACAGGGATCTTGTGTTTACTTTGGCTCTTTGGACATCATTATAGCATGCTATGGGGACACAGTTGAACTTCAATTCAATGTATCACCCTAAAACGGATAGGAAGACTAAGAGGTTCAATCGGATCCTTGAAGTTATGCTTTGCATGTATGTCATGGACCAGCAGACACGATGGGAGGATTATCTCTATCTTGTAGAGTTTTCTTTTTTATAACGGGTTTCAGAGTTCTATTGGCATGGCACCTTTTCAGGCTTCGTAGAGATGACTGTGCCGGACTCCATTGATTTGGGACAAGTTGGAGGATAGGATTTTATTGGGTCCTGATATGCTTCAGGATATGGAGCAATAGGTGGTTTGGATCAGAGAGCATTTAGTAGCTGCACAGGAAAGGCAGAAGAAGTACGTGGATGCACACTATGTGGATCACCAGTTTGTTGTAGGTGACATATTTTTCTTGCGAGTGCAACCAAGAAAGAGTCCAATCCATTATGGAAAGGGTTCTAAGCTCACACCTTGTTTTGTCGGGCCTTTTGAGATTCTAGAGAAGATTGGGCCAATTGTTTTCCGCCTTGCTTTACTGCCCAATCTCTCGTGCATCCAGGATGTGTTCCATGTTTCTGTACTTAGACCTTACCATCCAGGCGTTCCTCATATCCTTGATTGGATTGCTTTATAGGTAGAGGATGCGCAGCTAGCTTTGGAGTCGTGGCCATTAACTAGCACAGGAGACTCACCATCAGGGGTCAAGATATTGAGCAGGTGAGGGTCTAGTGGGATCCTATAGATGACACCTCTGCTACATGTGAAGACGCTACCAAGATGAGGGAGCTCTACCCTTATTTGTTCGCAGGCTTCCAGGAGTAAGCCTAATCCTATGGGGAGGATGTGACACCCCTTCGATTTGTTATGTTTTCTTTGATAGCTCAGATACTTTGTTAGACCTTATTTTCTATTATTGTTATTCTATCACTGACAGTGGAGTGATGATAGACTATATTGATGTGATGATACATTATATACATGGTGATTATGTTTGATATGCTTTATGTTTGTATACATGTTTAGTTGAGATGACATTGCTATATATGCTCATTGTAGTTTAAATGATATTTTATCTCGTCAGTTGATGTGACATAGTATTGGTGAAGAGAACGGTATTGCATCACTCACTTGCGAGTGTCCTATGATTTATGTAATTCTCTCTTCATGGTGTGTATGATTTATTATCTAGATACATGTACAATATTTGTTTTGTTTGTAGGTTTGCAAGTACAAGACAATGACTTCACCTAGTTTCATAGGTCTGAGCATTTCCACCACTCAACAATAATGTTGATTGGGAGATAGTAACAGGTTAACCTAGTCAAACTTTTACCTTAGTATAGTGTGTCATCAGTACAAGTATTGGTCGTGTTCTTTATCCATATTGGTCTTGGTATTTTATTTATCGTGCAAAGTTTAATTGTGAGGATTAAATTATATGTTGTGATTAAGTATTTAATTAATTTATATTATGAATGTGAAAACTTCATAATAAATTAATTAATTAATTAATTAAATTTAAGTTATTATAAAGTAATTTTAATTATTAGATTAAATGTGGATTTTAATAAATAAGTGGTTTAAATGTGATTTGAATTAAATAAATTGTTTTTAATTTTAAATGCATATATTGGGAAAAGATCTTAGAAATATCTTGGTTGTTAAAGAAAAAGATATTTGTTGTGTAAACTGGAAGTTAGAAGGGTTTGTTTTCTAATTGTCTTAAAATTGATTTCTAGAGAGATTGATTGAAATTGTGAGAAAAGATGAAGTTGTTTTCACGAGAAAAGAGAGAGGTTTTTAGAAATGGGAGAATTGTTTTGAGGTTTGAGGAAATTGTAAATCTTAGAAGCTCTTTGATAATTTTAGGAATCTAGTTTGTTGTGTTCTTGGCTGTGGATTATTTTTGTTCTCTGGGAAGTGGCAATTCTTTTGGAGGAAGCTTTGGCAAATTGAAAATTAAAGGGAAGCTCGACATCAATCTCTGAATCATCCAATCTTATGGAACAGGTTCTTTATTGCTTTGTGAATTTTAATTTGAAAGAGATATTTAATTTTCTTGTATTGCAAATTGGAAAAGATTAGAAGAGGAATTCTTTTATTTTAGAAGCTTTTTTTTTAAAATAAATTTTCGTGAATGTTGAGTCTCTGTAGAAAACAATTTAGATCCTCTGTGTAAATTGATTATTTGAAATAGATTTATACAAAAGGAAATTATATATAAATCTTAGAACCTCTGTGAAATTAAATTGAAACTATAGAAAACTCTTTTCTGTGAAAATTGGAAATATTCCTCTATAGAAAACTTCTGTGAAAATTGAAAATATTCTTCTATAGAATATTCTTGTTTAAAAAATTTTCATCTCAAACACTCTTCTTTTAAGATTTTTGTTTATATATGTGTGTGTGTGTGTGTGTGTGTGAATTTTATATATAGGACAAAATTGTGAAATTTTATGCAAAATTTATATTTTAAAACCTGTTACAAAAGAAGTCTATATGGAAAATTTATGCTAGCAGGGTGAATTTATTTATGTTAGGGAATGTGTTTCGGAGGGGGAAGCGCTGGCTACCCCCAGCGTCGACTCCCCTTTGGGGGAGAGTCAACTGTGTTGTGAGGCAGTTGGAGTTGCCCACACCAGCCCACACCTCCCTGTATGGGGAAGGCCTTTACCAATAGTCTGCGGTTGTATTCACATAGCTTGCATTTAATTTCATTTTCCTTCGATTTTGTTTCTTTTAAATGTTTTTTTAAAATATATAATATATATATGATATATGTTTATAATATTTATTATATATATGTATATATATGTGCCATTGTTTTTATGTATAATAGATATTAAATAATTTATATATATATATATATATATATTAAAAATATGTTTATATATGGTTAATTTAAAATGCATGAGTAGATATTTTAAATGTTAATTGGAAAAAAGTATAATTGTTTTTTTATAATTGAATAAGATACATTTTTATGTGTATATATAATCAAATTTAATTATATATATACATATTAAATATAATTATTTAATTGTTGTTATTGTTATAAGTGCATGCAAGCATGATTAGTTAAATTTAAATGATTGATTATTTTAATTATGAAACTGAAAGTTAAACATTTAGTTTTATTTGGTTGTTGATTTATTAATTGGAATTATGCTTAAATGAGGTATTTTAAATATGAGATATTGATCTATTAGATTTAGGAAATCTGAATGGTAGTGATTTTAATTACATGAGATTGTTTAGTTTAAATTTAAAGTATTCTTGTAATTGGGTACTATGGGGGATATTTGTTGTAGAGGAAATATAAGTCTTCCAGATTGTAATTATGAAAGGGTTGTCATTTCTATTATTCGCCCTTGAAATTTCCTTGGGTAGTGTACATAGTTGGATTTAGTATTGGACATCTGTAGGGATGTGTTATCTTTTGTGTTATGTTGTTATCAGTTTTAGTGCATTGTCTACCCTTGGGTTGTAGTACGAGTTATTGTGTTGTCAATAGGGGAGTGGCTTTCAATGAGGGTTAAGACACAAAGTGGTCCCAGGATAACTCATGTGAAAGTCAGTTTAATTAGTGGAAATTAAATAACCTATATTAGGGGAAAGGGTAGTTAATACATTTAACTTGATATTTAGCCTCACTCATTAGCTCAAGGGCTTATGTTAGACTTGAGATGAGTCGAGAAGGCCTGGAATGGAAAGATCATTATCTTGCCTTCTCAAAAGATAATTGATTTTTTGCACCGGTGTGCATGTGGAGCCAGAGTTTGTGAGAGGTTACTAGGATAACCCAAGATGGGGATCGGGACCTAAAAAGATCTCCTTAGGATAACCAATGCAACCTTTGTAATAACACTCATCCTATGACAATAGTCAGTTTGTATTGTACAGTGGTTGTTCTTGATTCAATGATTTTGTAAGCAATGTAACCCTATGTTTTGTATTTACTGGTACAGTTTGGTTTTGTACATTGTATGTGTCTAGAGGTAGTAGGTTTGTCTTGGTTACCTTTTACTATCTCCTAGCATGGGGGTTGGTCCTACGGGTACCACATGTTTGGGTGGCATGCACCTTACACTGTTGGGCTTTCTATTCATGTTTGTGATGGCGGGGTCTTCTAGTTCGAGGAGCTTGTGTGTTCTATGGATTTGTACTTCTCTTATATTCATTGTAACAGTGGAACACTATGTATTGTATTCCTCATTTGTAATCGAGGAGAATCTTTGTGTTGTAATTGTAACATTATGTATGATCTATTCATTGTAGGATTAAATGGTATATATTGTTTGTATGATGTTGTATCTATAGAAATATGCTCATTACATTTCTATGTGTTAGACTTATTATGCAATGGGTTAATGCTTTGATGTATGTTGTTAACATGAGTTAATTTTCATATGCTATGGGTAGATTAGTTTTATAAGTTTTGGAATTCACATGTGGATGTGTTGTGTGGCCTAGAGGATGTATGTGGTTAGGATAAATTACTTTACTTATTATTGTTATTATTTAAAGAAAAAAAGAAATTAGTTGCACTTCTGCAATGTTGCATTGTCCTCTAGGTTGCAAGACAGGGTTTTATAATGCCACAACTCATGAAGCCGATAATAAAATTATATCTCTAGAGATTTGGAAGCATGTTGATTTGAAAGAAAGATGTCAAAAAAATTTTGTGTTTTGATTTCTATTACGACTAGGCACTGCTCAGACACATGAAAAATTTTGCTTGTCAACTAATATTAAGTAATTTATATTTGCCTCTATTAACAAAGAGTTCATATGAGCTTTGATTGATTGTTATGTTCGAGGTAGATAATGTATTGAGAGATTCTTTTTTTTCTAAACCTTGTACTATTTGTGGAGGATTTTGGTTTCCCTTAACATGAATGCTACAACGTATATTTTCCACAAAAGTGCAGTTTTATTTTGCAAATTACATCATGCTCTGGGTAAGGTCTAGTTAAATCCTACAAAATCAGAACTTCAACCATGTTCCTATGCATAATTTTTAACATTATATATTACAATATAGTGAGGAATTCAAGAACAAACCTTCCTTTAAACATACATCGTTACCAACAATTTTGAAAGATAAAAGATTACATGCTAAAAAAAAGTAGAAGCTTGTCTTTTCTCATCCTTCCACTTTCTAACAAATATTACCCCTCAATATTACAATAACACTTAGATCTATAATATACAATACTCCAAAGACCACATCTTGCTTTATTCCTCACTTTTACTTCTACCACAAAATATTGACTTTCCATATTATACAAACTAATTAGAATGCAAGGAATGCACATATATGAATGAGGCTTGCTCTCCACCCTACCATAATGGCATCATGGAGCCTCGTGGATTCTAGCCATACCCCCGAGCAAGGAATATTTTTGCTCCAATATGATGAATGGAACCTCTTCAAAAAAAATCATAAATGGGTAAAATAACATAGATTACATTTCATGCATCTTGGTTTTCTACTTTCTATTTTTTACCATAAACCATACAATATGTCACATTTTTACAACAAATAACAAAAGGTAATGAAAGTAGGAAGGAAACTTATCTCTGTAGGTGGGGAAAACTAAACTCCCTTTCCTTCTTTCCTCTCCAAGCCACCTTGATCACCATCTCTACTAAAGTTCTCCAAGAGGAGAAGTGGGTAACACCCCACTCCTTCTTTCTCTCCAAAAATAAAGAAGCTTCACAAATTGCAACTCTTGGATGGGAAAGTGTGGAGTTTACCTCTCCCCATCAATGAAGGTCATATCCCCATTAATGAAAACATGCATTTGGACAACTAACCAATCTTTCCACCCCATCCTTTTCTCAAAATTCGTCACTCTCCATTATGAGAGCTTTTCAAGGGTCAAGTCATGTTGTAGGGGCACTATTGTATGCCCACTTGACCCCTCCCACTATGGTATAAACCCTAGGAGGTTTATTTTTGCACCCTAACCCAAAAAATTGACCAACAACTCTCATTAAAATCCCACTCAAGGTTCCATCTAAGTTTCAAACTTAGCTAGGGTTACCAAGACCTAATCCCCACTCACACCTCACCTAAATCATGACTAAATTCCCTCACAACCTTAGTCTTCCAATATACTAACTCTACTTGTTTTTAGGCCCCAAGTGGGGTCAAATTTATATCCTCATGAAGAAGTATTTTGATTTTCACTTGATGGTTCTTCCTTCTCATGCTAACACATTGCCTTCCTACACATTACCAATGCGATCATAAGTTTCAATTATGTATCACATTAATCTATTAGCTGAACATTCTAAGCTTTAACTATATAATAATCCATTTAGAATCTCAATTTTCATTCCACGGTATATGAGTGCATTCCACCTTCATGGTAGTGACAATAAAACATAATGTCGAAATGATATGCAAGAATATTGCCAAGAAATCATCTTATTTATTATCCACTATATATTAATTCAAGAAAAACATATAACAAATTAGGTTAGTATTAAGTACATACAAGGTAGGGTCTTACATCCCCCTCCCCTTAGCTTAGACTTCCTCCTGGAAGTCGTTAAGGTCAAGAAAAGGGGTTTTTCATTTTATCTCTTTCTATTTACAACAGATAATGCTAACCTATTTTATTCTATATCTATATTATTTCATTTATAATGTTGCACAAATACAATAGACATTCAAGAAAATTAGTGTATTGTAAATTGTCTATTTCAAATTTTTTCATCATCCAATAACTCGATCCAATGTTGTTCACCCTTGTTAGACACCATCAACAGTACATGTAAGTACAAAATTTCAATAAATAGATTTTGTGAACCAATTGTAAATATTATTAATTATTTTTAGTTTCACATTGTCTATATTGACTTCTTAAGTGTTTTCCTAATAACTCTTTTACAATTTCCCCTTTTTCTATAATATTTAGTACCAAATAATGTAGCTTAATCTTCAATTGACAAGACAACTGTTACATAGATTTCTTGTTTCAATATGTTTCAAACTGTTCATTTTTTTTATTTTCCCATAACAAATTGTTCATTATCGTAGTTCGCCTCTTTTATTTTCCATATTTTAAAGTTCTTAAGCGTTTTTCTAACAACTCTTTTACAATTTCTCTATTTGTCTATAATAGTTAGTACCAGATAATGTAGCTTGAACCTTGAATTAACAAGCCAACTGTTACATAGATTGCTTGTCTTGTATCAATCTATTTAATGTGGGTTTTTTATCATCTTCCATTTACTTGTAATTTTTAAGTGTTTTTCTAATAGTTGTTTTACAATTTCTCTATTTTTGTTATTGTGTGATATATGATAAGAGTCCATGAGATTTTCCATGGACCTTACCTTCCTTTCTTGCTCAAGGGTTTGGCTAGAGCCCACGAGGCTTCATGATGCCAATATGGTAGGGAGGAGACCGAGCATGGATTTAGTGCTTTTTCCTTCCAACGTCATATATTTGTTGTTGCTTATATATATGGACACACAAATTCTCACATCCACTTGTCTACCAAAAGCATACTCTATTCTATCCATTGTATTTGTCATTGTTTCCATAGCTCTCTTTTCAACTTCTCCAGT
Source organism: Sequoia sempervirens (assembly GCA_007258455.2). NCBI lineage: Eukaryota > Viridiplantae > Streptophyta > Pinopsida > Cupressales > Cupressaceae > Sequoia > Sequoia sempervirens. The sequence goes on from VDFB02365210.1 coordinate 177,093, forward strand.
ATATTACTTATACATAATTATTTACCAGGATGCCATGTATTCAAAATGTTTTATTTTATCTTTTTTTATTTACAACAAATAACACTAACCTCTTTTATTGTATATCTATATTATTTCCTTTATAATGCTCCACAGATACAATAGACATTAAGGAAAATTAGTGTATTGTAAATTGTTTATTTCAAATTCTTTCATGGTCCAACAACTCGATCCAATGTTGGTCGCCATTGTTAAACACCATCAACAATACATGTAAGTATAAAAAAAAATCATTATCAATAAATAGATTCGGTGAACCAATTGTAAATATTATTAATTATTTTTACTTTCACATCAAGTCTATATTGATTTTGTACATATACTTACTCACTTTTTATGCTTCCTTTTGATTTCAATGGGTAGAGTAGAATATCTTTTTTGAATTCAAATGTATGATTGTTTTCCCACAAAACAAGGCATACCTTTTAATTCAATTATTCTAACAATGCAAAATATGTGTGTCATGTCATCACATTCTTCTTTTGGTGAGGTTTGTTTATTTGCTTTGGATCAAAGATAGTGTGAGTTAGTCTTTGATTGGACTATGAATATCTTTACTCTCTAAGTGATATTTTCCCCTATATAATCCTTTTTGTGCTCATCACATAGTATAAAATTTATCAATATAATATTTTATCTTTCTTCCTAAATAAATGCATTTACATATTTATTTTTATTAGGACAACAATTCTAGTTGTTATTCTATTTGGTCATCCATTTTTTATTTTTTTTTATCTAATTACTTTTAATTTTGTTCATACACCAATTATAGAACATCTTTTTACTAGAAGCAATTCATGAAAAACTGATATTTTTATTTTCAATTTCCTTGCAGGACTACTTTTCAATCCTTTCTACGTGTCACCATTTTATTTTACTGCTACTAACCCATAAATCACATACATAATAATACTTTTATTCCCAAAATTATGGACTAAATACTACTTATAAAAAGTATTGAATATTAAAGATCTTTCTTTTTTGAAAAAGTCATTAGTGATGACCATCATAACTAATATTCAAATAAAAAATAATCACAATAAATAACATCAAAAGTAATAAATTATCTAGTACCACACAAGCATTGCAACAAATATTCCATACCTAAATTTATGGACTAACTTTTTTAAAGAATACTTTTTATTCAATATTAGTAATTAAATTTTTTATTCAATATTAGTAATTAAAGGGATGAGTAATAACTCTTTAAAAAATGAGAATCCTTTAATATTCCATACCTTTCATAAATATTATTTAATCCACAACTTCAAGTTTTCCATGTATTTGTATCCATATGTATCTTAAGATAATTAAATAATTTAATCAATCAATTGATTGATTAACCTAGAAAAAAACATCAAATATAGATGTGTATCTAGGTCTAATAAATATAAAACTAAAATAGAGATAAAATTATATCATACCTTAAATTTTGCACATACATTATTATTATTAACAAAATTAATTATTTAAAATTTAAAATTTTATTTAATTTTCCAATTGTAATTTTTGAAGAATAAATTTATTAAAAAATTGTTCTCGTTGAGAATTAATTTATTATGGATTCCTAAGATTATTAATTAAAATCAATTTTAAATAACTATTGTAATTAAAATTATTAAATATTCCATATTAATAAGAAAAAAGTTATTGATGATTAATTGCTTAATATTACAATTAATGGATACATTGCAAATATTGAGCATGACCTATGGTTTTATTTTACATTTTCATAATCAATTTCCAACTAATAAATTTTGATGTGGAAACACAAAGATCAATTTTTCGTTTTATGCAAATGGTTCTTAATCTATCATGCATTGCATGTGAGATAAGAATGGAAAAGTGGACTATAACATGGGGTTTAAAATGCTTTACGATGCTTCAATTAAATGTAGACATATAAAATAATATCTTCACCAAAATTAAGTGCTTTATAACATGTTCAAGTTAGGTGATTCAAATTGCTATCTTTCAATGCACACATAGATTCGCTTTAAGTTTAATACATATGTATCAATATGCTTGATCTATCCCTCTAATTATCCATAAGAATATATAAATTTATTTTCCAACACCTATGTTCATTACGATGTACTCCACCAATTTTATCTTGGGTAAAATCCAAAATCATAAGATTCACCTCCTACTATAAACTAACCTCACATTATTTCATATTGGCTTATTAACATGCTTTCCCTTTCTTGACTCAATCAAAAAAATTCAAATATTGCTCATTATTTATATTTCACATTGCATTTTGAAAATAATTTTGTTCCTTGCTTCCCATTGAATAGCCATTTGTGGTGGACCCCTATTGGGTAATTGTTGCATGCATGTGCATGTGACTGCTAGTTAATAAAATTATTCAAACAAGACAATTGTAGTCTTAATTGGGTCCAAAACAAAACATTGCTAATTCCAAAATCCACTTTCTCTAAGCTTGTTTATAATCAATGATTTCTTCTTTAGTAATCCCAAATGGGTTGCTTGTGACATCTTCTACCTCATATGGTCCCAATGGATTTTTGGGTTGTTGTGAGGGGGTAGAATGATTCCTTCGATCAAATTCTTGTGGATGGGTATCACTTGTAATGGATGTGACTTTGGCTTGTTCCATGATTCTCTTGTGTTGTGATCATGTTGTTACCATAAATTGTGGGTCACCTATGGGATAGTTATGTTGAGATTTGTAATGTTTAAACTCTCTAGTTGACTCAAATTTTGGTAAAAGGGCCACTCTAAGTCATTTTGGACCAATGGTGTGAATGGGAGATGCAAATGATGAATGATACGAGGGATGAACTTTCTAAAATATTGGACAACACTTTTAGAAAAAGAGATTTGATGTTTTGATGAAAGGTGTTAATGAACTTGTAAATATTTAAGGTAGACTTTTGACCTTTAAGATAAACTTGTCCACAAAATGTGATAACCAACTCAACTAAGTGAATGTAAAAGGATCCATTTCACACACAACATAGCTAAGTTAGGGGATTGGCTTGATTATGTTTAAGTCAAGTGTGGGTATGTCCAAAAGTTTATAAAGTTTGGTGAAGTGAAAGATGAAATGTGATGAAGGGTGGATGAAATGTTTGACCCAAAATGTTAGCCTAAAATGAACCTTTATTTGGCAAGACCAAGGTAGTGAGAAACATGTTACACCTCTAAAGTGTAAAACCCTAAGAATTCAATGATTTTGGTAAAATAGAACTCAATGATTTTAGAAATAGAACCCAATGATTTTGACAACAGAACTCAATGTTTTTTGACTCAATGTTTTGCAATATTTTCCTTGTCTCAATTTGCTTGTTTTGGGGACTCAAAGTTTGTACATACATCAATGTGGGGTGTTTGTTGCATTTAATCTTTTCTTAAGTGAGATTGTTTCATTACCACATCAAGAAATTATTAATTAATGTTCAAACTAAAATTTCTATGTCAAAAGAATCCTTCATTTCACAAAGTCCATTATGTGAAAATCATGAAGCTAACGCCATAGTTCCCTAGGTTAACTTTGGAAAGTGTGGATTTAGATATAAGCCAAAATACTTATAAGCCTCTAAGGATGGAATACTTAGGACAAGAATCAATATTAGGACTTTTCAAAAGGTATCCATACTTAATCCAAAGGGTTTGAAGTTTGAAAACATGTTGATGTGTGTTTGAGATATTTTGGAACTAAGCAAAGTATTAAACTGACTCACAAGCAATATAACATCCCTAGTTCAAGTGGGTACGTATTTCTTGGTAGGCTTACCATCATCCCCTTAAGAGATGATTAATTTGTGAAGATGGAATGGAAAAATAGGCTATGTCAAGGAAATGTATCATCTTGACACGCCAAGCAAAAGAGTTCCTTCCCTATTTGTGTTATTGCCTCAACCAAAAACCAAACATGGTAAGTAACTTCTTGGAACGGTGTTATTCCAATGCGCTACTTTAAAATACGCTTCGTAAATGAACTTGGTTGGCCACTACTAAGCAAGGGTTCTTAATCAATGTTTTCAAGATAACCTGGTGTCTATACATGCGGTGATTCACTCGATTAAGAGGTCTCCTAGCCCTTAGAAAGATCTAAGGGTTTTAACATATCTCATGGATACTAAGGGATACTTTCGTCGGTATAGAACATTTGCACCAAGTGGTTAATAAATTTTGTCACACCAATTATTTATATAGCAGATCGAAATGAAAGTACCACTTGGGTCATTCCCTCTCACAATTCAAGAGGAAATCCCTCTAAACGTAACACAATATATGAAAATATAGCATAGAAAAATGGATCTTTGGAAAATTTCATGCTCATTTGGGTCCTTGTGGATGTTAGCTTAGTTTTACCTTGATTTAGTGTTGTAATGTGGTTAAAACATTCACATTAGGTCTTGGGCCCTTATGAACTAATAGGAATTTTATGGTGCCTCGCAAAAGCGTTGTGAAGTGTTGTAACACACTTTCAAACTTTTCTAGGATCTTCTTAATATATTTCACCTAAATAACCAATTTTTATCATTTCCCAAGCCTTATTTAAAAGTGTTGTAAAGTGTTGTAACAAAATTTCACACTTTTCTAGGCTTGTCATTAATAATTGGACCTTTCTTATGCTTTAATTGGCCCCATTTTACATTTACAGGCCTTACTTAAGTGTATTTTTTTAAATAATCACAATAAACATCATTTAAAATATCTAAATTTTGAAACCCACTTTAAATGCCTTAGGTGGGGCCCATTTTCCATTAGGGGCGAATGAGTCCCCTTTCGTACAAAATTCAAAATCTTCAATTTTTTGGCAGGTTTTTATTTTCTAAGATCTAAGGTCGGCTTGTGATGTATTTTCGGGAATTATTACATAATTAAGTATAAATATAGGGTTTTTCTACTCATTTCACCCCCAACCGATTAATCAATCAATCACTCAAGCATTCTAGACATTTCAAGCATTTTCAAGTCTACATCCATTGGAGCTATTACTTGCATGTCTGAAGCATTCTACTTCAAGGGTTTGGTGAGTTGTAGCATTGGTTTTGTTAACAACAAGGATTGCACCCTTAGCCAAGTTAGACTTGCCTATCCTGTTGAAACATGGAAATGCTCTCAGATTGTAGATAATCTATAAATGAGAGTGAATCTCTAGAGTGGGTCGGTTCCCCTAGCAAATCACCTAATCTAGAAGACTTTCAAAGGAAAGGGTCAGGAGGAAAATTGAAATTAAGATCCTAAAACCTAAAGATGATTTATTAGAAATTCAAATATTTTGATAACTTTTACTCTCAACAATCTCTTAAAAACTTTAATTCTCATAATCCCACCCTAAAAATATATAATCCAATAGTGTTTTGCATGAAGATTCACTAAACGGAACACATAATACAACCTGAATTTTATGAGACTCTTTTATGCAAACTCACAATAACAAGACATGAAGAGGATTATGTATTTTGAATCACAATTAAGATCAAATTGGTATTGTAAATCTGAGACAAGAAAATGGGAAGGAAAATCTTGTTGTCTTATTGAAGTGAAGGAGTGTCAAGCTTAAAATCTAAGTACCAAAAATGTTTAAAAGACTCTCTGAATGAGTAAGAGAGAAAGAAACAACAATATTAACTTTCTAAACCAAAATTTTCTCCAAAATTATATCTCCTAAGTGTCTCTAATAGTGAAAATAGCAAAAATCAGCTCCACTACATCTCTGAATTAGCAATTTTGATCCATTTCCGAGCTCCCTGTAAAAGCTTGAAAAATAGTGTCCAAAATTACTCCAAACCACATGAGAAAGGTGGCAACTTTCTATCTTTGATATGGTGGTCCAAAAACTCCACAAACTCAGGTTCAAACTAGTGAAAATTTGAAAATAGAAGGCTCAATTTGACTGATTTTTCTCAATTTTGCCCAAGTGAACTCAAACTCAAAAATGGAAGGTTTCTAAAGACACCAACTGCACTAATAAATTGAATTTTAAAAAATAACAAACATTAAGGTAATTTATAGAAATATTACCTTAATGATGTTTTACATCACTTGCAGTTTACAATTACAATATAGAAAGCTTCATCCTAGTCCTGATTTTTACAACTTGATTTTGATTACTTCTCTTTTTTTGCAATAAAATCTTGGTATTTTGCAAAAATAAAGTAACATACTTTTTTGTATATTGAGGGAACGCAATTACAAATAAAAGAGCAGTTATAAAACTGCAAGAGAAGAGAGAAAAACCAACATAGACAAAGAGCAATACGAGCAGCTCTCAAGAACTAAGGATACAATAGCAGCAAGAGATGAAGAGAATCAGCAATACAAGACAACGAGCTGTAAGAACGGCTCTTAAAAACAATGGAAACAGCTGCAACAAAACTAGAAGACATACAAAAACATGATAGCACTATACATCTTGAAATAAAGTAACATACTTAGGCTCTCATGATAATTTATTTTTCTATAAAAAATCATAAAATTGTGACCATGGAATATATGACAATACCATAAACCTACTAAGGCATATGAATGACTCAACCTAGTATGAAGATATGATTTTCTCATAAAATTGTAGAAGTAAGGTATATGATTATTTGATTTTCTTTAAAAATCAAAAGAAAACTAAGGCCTACCAAAGGCATTTGAGGTCTATGCATTTGATTTTATGGGAATCATAAAATGGAATAAAGTGTAGTCTTATGATTTCTCAAAAATCATAGAAGGAAACCTAAGGCATAATGTGACCTAAGTTTGACAAATGTGCAAGGAAAAAATCAAAATACCA
>VDFB02365211.1:0-44309 GCA_007258455.2 Sequoia sempervirens
TTCTGAGTAGTTTTTTGCTGCCATTGACTCCATTTCAGTTTGCACAAGAGCTGCTTGCATTTTTGAAGAGTTTTGGGCTGTTTAGAACAGCTACAGCCAGCCGCCCCTTTCTTGAGGGTTTTATCAGCACAGAAAAGAAACGCCTCTCTTATGTGGCTGCAACTTCATCAAAAAGGGGCACCCTTGTCCTAGGAAGCTTCCCGTTTTGGTTTTTGGTGGGAGAAGTTTGGCTTTTGAAGGTAGTGTGCATTTAAGTGGCCAAAGTATTCTCATTCAATACTTCGAATGAAGGTCATCTATCATAAACATCATAGTTTGCAGACTCTTCGGACTCGCCGCGGACTCGGGAGTCCATGGCCTAGCCGAGTCGACTCGCCACGGACTCGGGAGTCAAGTCCAGGAGAGTCCTGGGGACTCGGGAGTCCCGACCCAGGACTCTCCTGCGCGGCTGAGTCTTAAAATTGTAAATGGTTAAAAGTCTTAACATTAACATTAAAAAGTTACATTATATAAAGAAGTGCATAAAAGCACTGTAGATATTAATTATCTACCTACTGACAGAAAATATCTAACCTAACAGATAGAAAATATCTAATCTATTAAATACATAACATTGACCATTAATATATATAAGAATATAATTTATTCTAACACCCTCCCTTAATGGTCAATCTGTCAACAACACCAAGTTGCCCCCTGAATTTTACAAATTTATCCGGGCTCAGAGACTTGGTGAGAATGTCTGCAGTCTGATCCGTTGTGGGAACATACTACAGCTGAACTGATCCGTCTTCTACCAGCTTGCGGATGTAATGACAATGAAGCTCGACATGCTTGGTACGTTCATGGAAGATTGGACTTTTGGCCAGTTTGAGCACCCCTTGGTTATCAGTGTACAAGGGAGAAGGTCCTGCTTGTGACATGTGCATGTCAGAAAGCATCCTACGAAGCCAAACTGCCTCACATGCTGCTTTAACAGTTCCTCGATATTCAGCTTTTGTCGAGGAAAAAGCCACTGCTTGTTGCTTCTTGCTGGTCCATGTTACAGCACCTGTACCCAAACTGAACACATACCAAGAAGTAGATTTTTTGTAGTCCACTGAACCTGCCCAATCTGAGTCTGTGTAACCAATCAGCTTTGGATCCTTGCATCTGCCATACAGAATGCATAGTTTGAAGTGCCCTTAACATATCTCAGCACCCGCTTCGCTGCAATCCAATGATCAGCTTTAGGAGTTGTCATGAAGCGAGAGATGTAGCTCACTGCAAAACTAATGTCTGGTCTAGTGGCAGCAAGGTAGATGAGACTACCCAGACTACCCACTAGTTGTCTGAAGGTCGTTTCATCGACCGGAGGTGAATCAGAGTTGGCTGACAACTTTAGCCCCTTCTCCATAGGTGTGGAAGCAGGTTTGCAGTCCTGCATCCGGAATTTGTCAAGCAAACTTCTGGCATATTTTGACTGAGAGATGAAGATGCTACCATTGGTCTACCAAACTTCAATACCCAAACAATAATGGAGAAGCCCCAGATCTGTCATGTCAAAAGCCTGACACAAAGCTTGTTTAATTGCCGCAATCAAATGTGTTGAACTACCAGTAATGATCAAATCGTCAACATAGACAACAAGAAATAGAATATCATCACCAGAGTGTTTGACATACAGATTACTGTCAGAAGGGCTGCGCTGAAAACCATGATCAACCAAGTACTGATCAATCTTGAAATACCATGCACGAGGAGCTTGTTTCAGTCCATAGAGCGCTTTCACGAGCCTACACACTTGATGTTCTTTGCCGGCAACCTTGAAACCAGGAGGCTGCGTCATGTAGACTTCTTCCTGCAAATCACCGTTGAGGAAGGCACTCTTGACGTCCATTTGATGAACTGTCCAACCAAATTGGGCTGCAATAGCGAGAAGAAGACGAATTGTGCTCATCTTGGCAGTAGGAGCAAAAGTCTCCTCGTAGTCAATGCCCTCCCGCTGTGTGAATCCCCGAGCAACTAATTCAAGCTTGTACTTATCCAAAGTACCATCTCGCATGATACTTGACCTTGTAAACCCATTTGGTACTGGGAGAAGTTTCTTCCCGTGAGGAAGATCGAAAGAACCTAGGGTAAGATTCTTCGTAATTATGATATTTTATTCCGCATATCTGCTCCCACTGGAATTCCTTTAGCCTCCGAATATGTATGAGGCTCGTAGATGCTGTGGATGTTGCCCATAAGAGCGAAGTTGACTATGGACTGCTGCTTGCTCTTGCTACGAGTTGATCTACCCTCAATGAGTTCATCATCATGAAGATCGCCGATAGTCCTGGCCCACCACTTAGGCCGACGAGTAGAAGTACCAACATCTGGAATAGGAGTAACAGCATCTCCTGGGATTTCCGGAACAAGGTCATCTGGATGTGAATCTTGAGGAAAGGTAGGTGGTGCGAGATCATGATCAATAGACTCCTCATCTTCAGAGTCAGAATGCTCTGAAGCCCTCCCATCATGGGAACCAAGAGGAAGACGAACACCTTCATCAGGAACCTTCATAGGCTGATCCACAAGACTAGTAGTAGGGACAAATGGACCAATAGTCTCATCAATCACAACATCACGGCTGAATATGAGATGATCTGTCTCAACATCAACCAACCTGTAGGCTTTGTGATTGTTGTTGTAGCCAGTAAACATAAGTGTCTGGCTCTTGGAGTCCAACTTGGGTAATGCTTTAGTGCCTGTAATCCATACATGAGCGTAGAACCAAGACTTTTAGATGGGCCCACCTTAGGCTTATTCCCTAAATCCGTGCTTCTTTTCCTCTCGAGTCATCTTCTTAACGGCCCGTAGGTGATCGGGATTCAGAGGGTAGATCACAAGGTACACCGCTTCAGCCCAAGATTTTTAGGTACATGTCTCAGACTGAGCATAGAATCCAACCATTTCAAGAATGGTATGATTCTAATGCTCCACAACACCATTCTCAACAGGTGTAGGTGTGGTAAGTTGGCACCCTTAATGCCATCCGCAGGCACAAAAGTAGAGAAGTCACTTGAACAAAAACTCCCCCATTATCCCAATCTTTAGAGCAACAATGTGAGAACCCTCGCATTCTTCTCAAATCCAAGGCTTTGGAATCGCTGAAATGTGCCGGAATACATCCGACTTTTGTTTCAGAAAATACACCCACATTTTGCCACTAAAATCATCAACAAACAATAAAAGTACCGACCCAAGAATGTATAGAGTGTCTTACCGTCCACATACACGGGCCAAGTGGAACCAATTGAAGTACCTTGGAGGCTCAAGAATCACCATCCCAGAACCGGCCTGGCCAACTCTTGACAAACCCACAAACTCCATGATTTTTGTTTGGACTCTGCAGCGACCAAGCAACAAGACCCTCCCGAGATAACCGAGAGCAGGACATTCATGCCTCAACGCCGATGCCAAAGTTTGCTGATGGTTGTACTTCGAGCAGCCAGAGCGTGCTCTTGAGAATCACCAGAATCAGCAAGTCTGTACAGACCATGATACGAGTCTCCCGGTCAACAATGCTGCAAGTGGACGAGCTGAAAACAACATCCAACTGGGGAGAATGCCGCATGATCTGACTGACGGAGAGGAGATTATGTTCCATGCCTGGAACATAGTAGACATCGAGAAAGAGTAAATTTCTTCCTCTTGAGTGAATCTGGACAGTGCCCTTACCAGCAACTGTGTACTCTTCGCCTCCTCCAAAAATGACTGAATCAGAGAAGGGTTTGAACTTTGTGAACCAATCCCGACGATGAGTAAAATGCCGCGATGCCCCTGAATCAATATACCAGGTAGAAGAATGTACCGGATCTGCAGTTTGCTTGGCCATAAACGCATAGAATGCAGACTCTTTCTGCTCAGTGTGCTCAGCAACATGTGCCTTTTGTTGAGAGCCTCCCTGCTTCTTTTGTTCAGAAGCCATCCGAGTGTGACACTCAGCCCTAATGTGACCGTATTTGTGGCAATAATTGCACTGAATGTTCTTCTTCTTGCTGTCCTGTGAAGAACCAGAGCCTTTCGGCTGAGAAGACTAAGCCTTCCCTTTGTTCTTAGCAGAAGATTTGGCAGAGAACGCTTGTTTTGTGGAGGAGGAACTAGTACTGCTTCCAAACTGCTGTCTCAAACGATCTTGTTGTAGAAGCTTGTTACACAAGTCTGGAAACTTCAAGTCAACGTTTGTTGAAGTAATATTGAGCGTCTCAATGAAATGCTCGTAAGACTTTGGCAAACTCTTAAGAGTAATGACGACCATGTCCTCTTCCTCCATCTTTCGTCCAATGGCTTCAAGCTGGTCACGAATCTCCTTGATCTTTGTCAGATGCTCTTGAAGAGTGGTGTGCTTCTCGTCCATCATTATTGAAAAAAGCATGTTCCTAAAAAAAAATGCACGACTCTTATCTGACGTTTCATGGAGATCCTTCAGGGTTGTCCATACCTCAGCGGCTATTTTGCCTGACGGCATTTGCGGCAACTAATCGTCAGTGACTGAAAGCTTGATGAGCATGACGGCTTCTCGGTTGCGTTCATCCCATTTTTCCTGATCCATTCCAGCTATAGTGGGTCGAGGTGAGTGCCCCAAGACGACCTGATCGAGACAACGATATTCAAAGATCGTCAGCATATGCTGCTTCCAGGTGTTGTAATTCTTCCCATTGAACTTCTGGCTGCTTTCGAGCATTATGTTCGTGAGAGATGCCATCACGTACCTCGCGGTCAAACAGGTGAAGGCAAGATAATGCAAAGAAAATAGAAGTACAGAAACCCGAACACGGATTTTGAGGTTTTACTGAAAACCCAGAAAAGATAAATAAAAACCCAGAAGGATGGAAGAATACCCAAAAAAATTTGACAGCACAAATTTCGAGGCACGGAAAACGAGGTACCCAAAAAAATCTAGTGACAACCCAGTTGAGATCTCGCAAAACCCAAAAGGAATCCGCGATCAGAAAAAAAATTCGACTTCAAATTGAGGCACAAAAAACAAGGTACCCAAAAAAAATGGACGACGACCCAGTTGAGATCTCGGAAAACCCAGAAGGAATCTGCGATCAGAATAATTTTTCGCCTTGAAACAAAGGGTCAAAACCCTAGATGAAAATTTTTGAACCCTAGGCAAACATGAAAACCAGAAAAAATGCAGAAAAATGGCTCGAATCTGCACGAAATTTGGCCAAATAGACGCCAAACCCTACGCGACCAGGAGGCGACCAGATACAGTGAAAAAACGCAGCCTGAAAACGCTGCAAATCACACGCAGGTACTGGTAAAAAACCGCGACCAAGAAAAGCCGGAAATCGCATCCATAGAAGAGAAAAACGCAGGCTAAAAAGACCAGAAAATCGCGCCTCTATACAGATGAAAAAATGCGACCTTCATCAAACATTAAAAAACGCGATCAGGAGAAGAGAGGTCGCGCGGCCAGGTGGAAATTTAAGAAACGCGTTTTTGTGAGGCACGAAAAATGCGTCCAGACTTTTATAAAACACGACTAGACAGAAAACTTAATCGCTGCTAGGAGGTACTGAAAAAACCCACGAAATTTACATAGGGTTTTTCTCCTTAACTGAAGCATGAAAAACTTTCAAAAGTCTCACAGAAACCCTAGGACAGAAAAAATTCGAATTATGGCTGCAGATAGGCCCACGAATTTTTAGGGTTTTGGTTCTTTTCTGCTCTGATACCATGTAAATGATTAAAAGTCTTAACATTAACATTAAAAAATTACATTATATAAAGAAGTGCATAAAAGCACTGTAGATATTAATTATCTACGTACTGACAAAAAATATCTAACCTAACAGATAAAAAATATCTAATCTATTAAATACATAACATTGACCACTAATATATATAAGAATATAATTTATTCTAACAAAAATGGGTTAAAAACCCATGTTTCTTTTTTATTTTATTTTTATTTTAACACTCTCAATTGTGAAAAACAGGTCTGCAAATTGATTTGGGGTTGATTGAAGCAAGGAGACCGAACTAAAAAGATCAAAATAGAGCCAGGTAAGTGATCTAAGTTTTCGTTTTTTTTGTTTTCTTTTATTCAAAATCAAAAAAATCAAGAAAAATAAGGGGAAATGCTACCAAATTTTTTTCTATTTTCCTTAATAGCCTAATTCTTACTGTTTCTAACTTGGTTTTGCATTCTTTTTCCTTTGCAAACGTTTGAAACTTTGAATCACATTTATTTGCTGATTTTTTAGCAAACCCTAGCTGATTTTTTTTTTCCATGTTGAACTTGAAACAGTAATATCGTCTTCAAATCCAAAGGGATTGAAAAAAGACCCTGTATGGAAGTATGGAATTCCAGGAAATAAAAAAGGTGAAGTGACATGTAATGAATGCCAGAAATGGATGACAGGATGAATAAACAGATTAAAATACCACCTTGCTAGAATACCTGGGCAAAATGTGGAGGGATGCAAGAATACTACTCCTGAGATTATTAGAGAGATGAAGGCCCTTCTTGCTGAATATGAGCTTAAAAAAGAGGAAAGACAAAAAACAAAGGATGCCCTAGCAGCAGCGAAGAGTGGATCCCAATCCCATTCTACACCATCTATGCCCCATGGTGCTACAAGTCCAAGCTTTCGTGCTCCACATTCATCTTTTGGTGAGAGTCCTGATGGTTCCCTTTCTACTGCTAGTGCTAGTCAGGGTCCTTCATCAGGACCAAATTATTTTATTCCACATAATGTTCTAGGAGCACAACCTTCACTTTAAGGTACCGGTTGGAATAAAGAAAAGCATCAAGAAGCTAGGATGGCTACTGCAAACTTTTGGTACTACAATAATCTACCTTTCAATGTTGCAAACAGCCCATATTGGGAAGGTTTGGTGAACGCCCTTACAGTTGCAAGAAAGGGTTTAAGACCCCATCATCTAGAGATTTGAGTGGGCCATTGCTAGAGGAAGCCATAAAGAATACACGGCTTGTGGTTGATGAGCAAAAGAAATTTTGGCGAAGAAAAGGTTGCAGCATTTTATCTGATGGGTGGACAGATGGACGAAATAGAACTCTCCTTAACTTTTTAGTGGCCTCTAATGGTGGATTGGTGTTTCTAAAATCAATAGATGTCTCCCATGAAGTTAAAAATGTTGAGACTTTATGCAATCTATTAGATGGGGTGGTCCAGGAGGTTGGAGTTGATAGTGTTGTCCAAATCATCACGGACAACGCAGCTGCATATGTAGCTGCAGGTAGACTACTTATGGAGAGGTATCCCACAATTGCATGGTCTCTGTGTGCTGCACATTGCTTAGACCTATTGTTAGAGGACATTGGGAAGATTTCATGGGTCAAAAGAGTGGTTGAAGATGCAAAAAGTGTTACAAAATTTATCTACAACCATACTTGGGTGCTTTCTTTGATGAGGAAATTCACAAATGGCAAGGACCTTGTGCGACCTGGAGTGACACGATTTGCTAGCCACTTCCTCACATTGCAAAGCATTCTTGGTGCCATTGGTCATCTCAAGCAAATGTTCGTGTCCGATGCTTGGAAGGAGTCCTCATTTTCCAATAGACCTGAAGGGGAGAGGATTGTTGCCATAGTTTTTGATGAGACATTCATCAAAAATGGAGAGGAGTTGATGGGGGTAAGTAGCAATCACACAAAAAAAAATTATACATGATAATCTATTTGCTGTTTTTATTTTTTGAGGGGTTAATTTTGTTATAATTTAACATTTGTTTTCATTTTTTTAGGTGACAGAACCTTTGGTGAGGGTTCTTCATATGGTGGATGGAGATGGCATGCCAATGGGTTTCATCTATGAGGCCATGGATAGGGCCAAAGAGGCCATATCACGTTACTATGGCGGCAACAAAAGGAAATATGAAATCATATGGCGCATCATTGATCGGAGATGGACACACCAACTCCACCAGCCGATTCATGCCTTTGCCTACTTCTTGAATCCGAAGTTCTACTTCTCGGACACATTTAAGGCGGATGAGGAGGTCATGGAAGGTCTTGTCATATGCATTGATAGGATGGTGCCTGATCGTGAGCTGAGAGATAAAGTGCTTGATGAGTTGGAGGTGAGATTTGTTACATCTTATTTATGAATTTGCAATGTTGAGCCTTGACTATCTATGAATTTTCTATATTTGATTTACTTTTTCTTTTATCTATTCAAGGTCTACAAGGGTGCAAAGGGGAGACTCTTTTCCTCCCAACAAGCAATTGAAAGGAGAGGAAAACAACAACCAGGTAAAAAATGAAATTAGAAACTTGATTCTTACATATAGATTGTTTACTTTATTCTTATTTCTTAATACTTATATTTTTTAAACATGTTTTTGTAGATCTATGGTGGGAGAACTATGGTGCTAGCACACCAAATCTTCAAAAGCTAGCCATACGTGTCTTGTCACAGCCATGCAGTGCTTCTGGGTGTGAACGCAATTGGAGTTTATTTGAGAACATTCACACAAAGAAGAGGAATAGGTTGACTCAGCAGCACCTAAATGATTTAGTTTTTGTTCGGTACAACCTTCGCCTTCGAACTAGAAAGGTGGAGGGTGTTTCACACGAGTCCATCGACTTGGATGACATTGATCCATATGGTGAATGGACTATTGATGAACAAAATGATGAGGCTGATGTCTTCCTTACTGATGAGGATCTTGCTGAATTAGAGAGAGCAGCAGCAGAAGAAGCAGCAAGATTGGATGCCATGGAGGACGATGAAGACACATTTGAATATCATGTTTCCCCTGCTCGATCTCCTAGTCCTCGTTTGGATACTATAGCACGGGCACCTTCTAGTTCTAGGCCTCCAAAATTGAGTACCATTGGGAGGGGAAAGAGGAAGATGTAGATTACATGTGGTTGTTAATGTTTTCCTCTTTTTGACATGATTATATGTAAACATTTATAAACTTATGATGCTGTTATACATTGAAACTATGAGTATTTGATGACTATGAATGATGAAATTTCAATTATTGAGTGTTTGATGATCATATGACATGTGTAATCTTTGAATTATGAGTGTTTGATAATCAAATTAGGCTCTTATGTTCTCTAAATGCATTAATTTGTTCTTGTTTTTTAATAAAACTATGGTTTTATTATTTTCCGAGTCCTAGCCAAGTCTTTTCCCGAGTTCGTGCTGAGTCCCGAGTCCGAGTCATATTTTTGGGCTGCCGAGTCCGCGGTGAATCCGAGTTTGCAAACTATGATAAACACCACTTAGGGCCAATTTGACTTAAGGCTATCTTACTCTACGCGTAGGTTGTGTCCTTCAATGGGTATTCAATCACCCTAGACTACCTACAACAAACTATCTACTTGGAAACAGAACAGTCTACAAGTGTCTTGTAACATAACTCCTAATTAGGAAATCTTTATCCTAGGAGTGTTTACCTTGTCACAGTTAGCCTAATAACTTATGCTTAAGACCATACTCGGTTCTGTCTTCATTTCGATCCTAGTAGATAATAAATACTTCTACATATTCTCCATATACGAAGATCATACACAACATGCAATATTCATTCAAAATGCATATAAATCGTTCCCTTTTTATCCTTTTCCATTATTTCCCTTTAATGCAAGATAAGTAAACTAATCCCTTAAGTTCTTTTCACATATAATCCCTTTTTACCCATTCCCTTTTTCAATGAAACCCTTACACAATTTCCCTTTTATGCATTGCTTTTAGATGTTCATCAAAATAGTTCTATCCTATTAGAACTACGGAAAACAGCAATCACAAGACCAAAAAGAAATCAGCACTCAAATAAAGGTTACAAACTAAAGAGGAATCCTACCTGATATTAAGCTTCTCCTTCTAGAATTGTTCTTCCAATCTCTCTTTAAAACAAGCTTCTAGAATTTCAAACTAAAAATGGCTTCTTAATGAAAGTATTTCACTCTATAGTGAACTCCTAAGTCTCTTCTCTCAAATATGATTCCACCACTAAATTCTTACTCAATTATAACTCACAATAACCTCACTCTCAACTCAAAATGGGATAATCACTATAACTGGTAATTGCTGGTAAAACTCACTGTATTTTCAACTCAGCAAAATAGAAAATACAAGCAAAACAATGAAATGGATATGGGAGCTCAATAAAAATGATAAACTCGGATTGCACAATGTGATGTAACACTAAATGGCAAGGCGTCTATATATATAGGCCCGAAATGCAATGAATTCCACTAATGAAGGCATGTGGATTGACAACAAAATGCCCAGAAATATTCAAAATGATATCTAGCGGGTTTCTAAACCCTTAATCATCAAAAGTAAGAGTGAATCGACCTTGTTTGAGCCAGCAATTCAAGACTTATTCAACTCAGAAAAGGAAGAAACACCACTTATAGGAAAAAAACCAGTTTTGGCACTCAAGAGGAAATGAATCACCATTTCTGCGAATTGGTCAAGATACATCTTGCAACACATCATACCCTTCAGCTGTGTCGCCCTCTTTCCAGCTCTTTGAATTTTTCCTCCAGAATTCCATGTGTTTCTCTTCCACACCATTTCACGGGAATGAACTTATTCAGAAATATTTTGTTCTCTTTTAAATGTTTCCCTCAAAAATTTCGATTTCACTATGGCTTAAGTTTAAAATAAAAAAGGCTTGATTTTCCTTTGTTGAGATTTATATTTTCTCAATAGTCAAGAGATCAAATTATTTCTCCATAGTCCACTTTATAATATTTACTCTAAGTAAAAGATTTAAATCTTTTAATTTTTCACTTTAGAGTTTTAAAATATTATATTATATATATTTATATATTTTATATATTATATATGTATTTATATTAAGTAATTATTAATATATTCATATATATATTCTTCATTACTCTCGTAATATATATATATATATGTATATATTATCTTACTATAATATATATACATATATTTTATCCCTTATATAAAATATATAAATATATATATTTATACATATATTTACGTATCTATGTATATATCGTTTAATATCATTACTCCATCAATATATACATATATACATACATATACATGTAAATTACCACACAATAATATCACAATATTATTTTCATCCACAGATAATAGGTGAGGTGTGTATTTATATACATGTGTATAACCATTTATACCTCTATGTATACGTATGTATATGTACATACATGTCGACACATATGTATGAGCATATCCATCTGTCTATCATACGTATGTATTGATATGTTTATACTTATGGATACGTGTAAATAATGTATACATGTGTATACATACCCACTTAACCTATAAACATATATCATTCACATTTTCCATACAAGGATCATAATACTATAAGTCTGATAAACAAACAATCATCACTCACAAAGCACAAAGAAGTAACCCAGACTCCTAAAGCCTATGGATGACTTATCAAGACCAACTTATCTGACTTAGCTTACTCAGTCTAAGGAACGTGTGTGTGTATGCTCAAATGGTTCTCATTACTATTTACCCGACCAAGCTCCTCTCCCAAGTGATATTTCTCCTCTACTTGGAGGAATGGTCCTCATACCTGCATCCACCGTCATAACTCACAGCAATCAAATGCTCACAACAATAGCAGTATATATAAACTTCACATGATTCATCAACCTCGTAATGCATATTTTCACCATGAATAACATCAATTGAAACAACATAAAATGAGACAATCATTAATGTATAATACTCATATTGAAAAAAAGGCTCAACATATCTTATTCATTCACAGAATTGTCTTTACAATCACTTATTCCCTACGCAATACTAATATCTTAGTAGCTATACAATCGGGGTGTAACAGCCTAGAGCTCAGATCTACTTTCTCCCACTCTAAAACTAGGGAAAATGTGCTTGAAGAGGTAGACGCCACAGATGAAGACAAGAAATGAACCAAAAGCTAGGCGTTTTGGCTTCCTCTTTCACACGCCCTTTCCAAGAGGTATGCCACCCAATGCAAATGGTACGGCCTCTGTAGGTGATGATGATCCTTTATTGAAAGCAAAGAAACTGTTGAAGAATGGCGTCCAAGATGTGAAGCCTTCTCCCTTATTACAAACTGGAAAATACTGAATAGAATTCTGATGTAGCACAGATGAACTTCTGTATGAAGCTCCCTCAATTGCAACCATTCAACTGATCTCTCACAGTCTCACAATCATTGATTCAATGAAGAATTGTCGCTCTCCAATGAAGATTTCTTGAAACCCTTGCCCTCAGACAAAAATCACCGAGAAGTTTTGAAGCAAAGTCAAATAATCACATAATGAGGTCGATTTGCTTCCTTTTTGCCTTATACCCCAAAAAGGCACGACTTTCAAGAAGTGATGCCACTTTTTGCATAAAATACATTTAAAATGTATTTAATATCCTTTCCATAGTTGGGCGCCCAAATAAATGACTTAAGTGTGTTGACGTTTAAATTCACACCTCTGGAATGCGTATTTGAAACGGACAGCTATGCACAGTAAAACTGCTCTTCAAATTAGGAGGGGAAGCTCCCTCTTGCTGATGGTGTTGAAAGCAAGTAAACTAAAAACTAAGTTGCCTATCTTTTTGATCAGCTAGAGCACAAGGTTTATTAAACACAACCGCTGCAGCTGAGATTTTCTGATTTAAGAACTTCAACTACGACTAACTTAAGCTAAAGACATTTCTAACTTCTCAAGTAATACGCAGAGCAAGAGAAACTAGAAATGAACAAGGTTGATTTTCCGACAAAATGCTTCAATAAACTCTTTCTCAACAATCATCTACACACTTCAATGTAAGCTGAAATTAAGATCATAAAAGCATAACACAAATAGCGGAAATCTGACACATTATACCAAGGCAAAGGAGGCTCATGATTTTATTTCTCAAACTTCTAGAACAAAATAACTAAACACATGCCCGAAACAAGAGCTTGTAGCTAAAGAGGCCTGCAAAACTTGTTCTTACACAATAGGAACAGCAATTACAATAACTACTTGTTGGCTAAAAGAGACTCAACAATTTGCTATCATAAAACAATTTGAACAACAATGAATAACAAATAGAAGGCACTTAGGCTCAGCGTTTTGTTATCACTAGCATGGTTAAAGAAAACTAATGAGCAAAGGCTCTTATTTATAAGCAAGCAAAGGAGTAGAGAACCCTAAAATCTCCTTGCTTTCACAATCTAGGGCTTGCTCAGCAAGCAAGCTTTATTTCTAAATCTAGAAAGAAGATAACATCTAACACCTAAGAAAGCAGAAAAAGCGAGAAATGCCAACTATTACATTTATCTTCTTTCTCTTCTTCAAAGAATGGATAAGAATTGCTCCAAGAATAGAAAGAAAGCGGAAAGAAAGCTTCTAGATGAAAGCCGCTTTAAATCTCAATCACATCCGCTAAAAAGCAGGAAACTGTGTCCCGGTTCAATGCATCTATCCCATAAATAGCAAAGTTGCGTTTTTCCAAGATATCTTCTCCATTTGCAATTGATCTTAGGAAATCTTCAACCTCATTGGCCGCTTTTTCAAATCTTGCTGACATCATGGCAAGGTGATTCATTCTGCCACCAACTATATTGTTGCCATCACAGCTGCGAACATCACTCTGAAATTGAGTTTGCACTTCATCTAGCCTGACGTAGGAACCATCTTCAAGACTGTATCGAGAAGGAATCTCTGTGACAAACTCATTCATGAAAAGAAGAGCTTCGATCACCCTTTGTCTGTAGGCAATAAACTCCTCGGATATCCTCTCGTAAGTTTTAACCTTGAAAACATGACGCTCTCTCCGAACAAGGATCTGCCTCGTGTTCTTTTGAAGCCATTGAACCATAGGCTGTATCTAAATCAGCAATGATGATTTCATGCCTTGGTTTTACTTCAGCCACTGTTTGTTCAAATCCTTGAATACCTAGAAGCAGTTCATGAGCGTTTTCTCTCAACTGAAATATTTGTGCCAAGATCTCCTTTCCTCTAAAAATGAAACTCCCGATCCACTCTTGAGTTTCTTTCCCACAAATGACCAGCTATCTCAACTGATGATGATCAGCTGGTGTCTCTAAAACCTGGGGCAACAGCTGGGTCGCCTGTGAAGTACTTTGGACAAGATTAGAAATGAAAAGCCTGAGTTGCTATATTTCAGCCTTGAGGGTTGCTTTGTCTTCTCCATCCTTGATCACTCTTTCCTAAAGGCTTTCAGACATAACTTTGAATAAACTGACATCTGCATGTCTGGTATTTTTACCTAGATTAGCCTTGACTATCACGAAGTCGTCCATCTCAACTTCATCTTTGTTCTTGTCTTCTGGGGGTAATGCAGTCTCCATGACTATTTCACCATCAGGATTCTTATCAAAGTGAACTTGCTTCTTTGCTTTCTTCTTAGGAGGTTCCTGATAGATGTTATCAAGGTCATCAAAACTCACCTGATATGAAGGTCTTCTTCTTACCCTTCCCAAGGAGTTCTCAATCCAAGACACGGTAGTATCTTTACTAACTTCCTTAGGAGGTACAATTGCAATTTCTTCATCATCTTCAATATCAAGGTCAATATGGATTGGTGAAGACCCTATCAGTGGTATGGAGTCATGTGCTGAGGGCACTTCTTCTGTCTCCTTCTGAGGTATAGACTCTTCTGGAGGAGCTTCTGCTTCAATCGTTGATGGCTCCTGTATGACTATGCCTCAAAAGTCTAACCTCGTTCTTACATTTTTGGTTGACCTGCTGCCCTTCACACCATCTTGAGACTGACTTGTGCCCTTCCCTTTTGATTGTGCTCTAGAAGAGGAGGGAAGTGATTGCTGTACCCTTGGCAGCTCTGCTGCTAGTATGGATTTCTTCCTTTTAAGAACTAGGAAGACCTTGCTATGTTCGAGGAATTGCCTCGTCCTTTCTTCGACTGAGAGGGATTCCTTATTAGCCCAATTGACTTGAGGAAGGGGCTGATCTTCAATTCTTTTCGGGCATACATCGAGAGTAACACATCCTCATCATCATCTGACAATCCTTCGATATCCTCTAATAGGCAGTTTTTCATCTAGTGAAGAGTGAGCCTACTGTAACTACGCCTCCGCACCTCGAACTCATCTTCAAGGGCGGATATGTGAGCATAGTTCTCTCCAGCCAGCCAATGTAGATGCCATGAGGGTCATAAGATCATCTCTCACCGTAAGGTTTGAGACCAAATTTGTATAACTCATCTCCCATTGTTTTAGCATCTATTGTTGTTCTGCATGTATATATTCCCAGTCCCAATGGAAAATTGAGGACGGGTTTCTTTCTATTCCTCAAGAACGCGTGGATATCATGTGCCTGCCGTAAGAACTCTATGAAGACAACTTCGTCTGATGGGTACCTTGGTAGCATGAGTGGGGCGCTGAAATAGCCATAGACTCTAAGATAGGTGAAAGTAGGAAATTGTATGAACCAATCTGCCCACTCCGCCATCGCTGCCCTGGCAACTGAAGAGATACAGACGTGCAACTCATTGTCCAAGTCCCGCACTGTGTACATCAGAAAAGCCTCATTCACCCTCTTGTAGTGATGCAATGACTTCATGAATTCCAACTGAGGGTAATAGTTGTAGATATGTTGTACGCTCAGTGATCCCTTGGTGTTCAACCCTCTGAATTGACCATGATAGGCCACTAGGTAGACTAGGTAAGATGTAATGTCCCCTTCTCGAGCATGACTTTTTCTGTTGACCATTGGCCTATTCTGGAGACCCGTAGGCTACTCGGGGGTGAAATTAGGGTTTCTTGTTTGGAGGATGCTTTTGCTTGTGAATTGGTGATTGAACTGTGGATTCCTTCTGGGTTTTTCATGAGCTTCGTGGTGATGTGTTTTTCTTGGCATTCCGAGCACTTTCATGAATTTACTATTTTTAGTAAATTCTATTTCTGGCAGTGGTCCTGTTGGCTTTGGCACTGTTGGCTCTCATCTTCAGTCAGTCCAGTTGGTTTGATCAATCTCAACCTTGGGAAGCTTTTTTTGGTGAGATAATTCTAGTTGATTTAAAAATGTTATATTCTAAAGTTATAATTTAATATTGTGACCCCTTAGCCTAGTGAAACAACTTTAAGTTGTCCTTAAAAGGGGGGACTTTGAGGGGTGGCGCCTCATGGAGATATTTCATATTTTTATAAGGGTCAAAAATGAATACTTGAAAATGGACGCCCATCTTATGGAGGAGGTTATTTCTAAATTAAAGTCAAATTTGTCTTAAGGAAAAGGGACGCCATCTTGGAGGGAAATGGAGTTGTTTCAAATTTGAAAAGTTAGGGTTTCTAGAAGCTTCTGGAGAGCCTTCACAAAGTTAAAAAAGAAGGTCTTGGGTCTTCATTTGGATCGTCTGATATCTTGAGTAATGTTATGCTGCCGAAATGGTGTTGGACCACTTCGAGGAATGAATGCCTCCTAGTTTGGCTCAACTTCATGCTTGAGAGATAGCACCTAGTGGAGAGGTTTGCTTGCTTTTGAGTGATTTTGTAGTGAGTTTGCTTATAGCTGTTGTTTCTTCATTGTAATCCTTATATTTGCAAAATAATCAAAAAATATGGAGTTGCTGGTTTGTGTTGCAGATTTGGTTTTTATCTCATAAGTCCTTGTGTGACTTTATTTTGGTTCTGGGTAGTTTACCCATGCATTTGCTAGGCAAGGGCACCCCTCTCAGAGAAGTTTGGGAATTTTTGATGAAGTCTCCAATTTTATAAGCCAAAATCGCCCCTCCTTGCAGCAGTACCTTCTGTGCTCTCATTGGGATTCGTGCCAAAAATAAATATCAGCATTTGGGGTCAGTTTCTTGTTGTCATCTTGGGCACCATCATTAGAAAGGTATTTTGCATCAGTTTTCGTGTAGTTTGGGTGAGTATTGAGCGAGTTGTGAGCTTTCCATTGAGTTTCTGTGTTGCTGGTTTGGTATTTTCAGTCCAATATTAAACATTGTAGCAGCATTGTGAACTTCCTCATCTTGTGCTTTCGCAGACTAAACTCTGATATTGTAAGCTGAACAGTAGTACTGTCAGCATTCTATATTCTGCTCTTTCATTTACTATATTTCCCACTGGATAAGTGGAAGAGGCTGGCTTGCCGCCTACTTTACATTCTGAAGTTGCATTTGAATTCCTCTATACCTTTGCCATATGGTCGCCTCATTTCCATCTTGGATTGAGTAGCACATACTTGGTGTTGAGTTACTTTCTGCATTATAATTGATAGGGATCCTCTGACCATATGCACGCCGTCATCTGGCACATCCTTGGTTAGGGTTACTTCAATTTGTGCATTGCATCGAGATCCTCTGACCACATGCTAACACCTTGCCCATCTCGGGATCCTGGTGTACATCCTTGGTTACAGTTGAATTTTGCTTTGTTTAGTTATTTGCTAACCCTAACGGGTGCATGGTTGTTTGTAATCACATTCAAAAAAAAAAAAAGAAATTTAGCTCGGTATATTTCATAAGAAACCATATGGAACTCATGAATCTGAAAATATTCTGTTATCTGCTGATGAAGGTTGTCACTGATCAAGGTAGGCCAATAATAGAACTCAATCTTCTTCATGATGTGGGGTATAGCGTAGAACATCCAAGGTTGAAACTTGGTAGCATCTTCCGATCCTGTTACCCTGTTGAGCAAGGTGATTATGATAGCAATCTCATCTTTGAACTCTCCTCGCCCAACGTTCTTAGGCAAAGTCTTATACTTTTCCTTCATCCACCTTTGTGCAATCTTCTTACTGTACTTGTCCTTGTGCATTTCCCATATCCTCTCACATTCACCCTTTGAAATAGTGACACTTTCAAGCCAAGGGGGAATGGAAAACCATTTCTCAATCATATCAGGCTTCAAACAACAAATCAACCTGCCATCAACTGATTGAATCTCCCTTGTAGCCGGGTTGTAATGCTTGATGCAAGCAATTACGAACTTGAGACTCTAAACTGATATAGGAATAGACACTATTGCAAGGAGTCCAAAGTTTCCTAAGTTTTTGATGGTAGTGTTGCCTACGCTCTCCAAAGCGTGTAGATCAAACACCGGCTTGATATGATGCAAGTCCGTCTTAGCTGTTTTGATGAAATCATAGTAGAGAGCTGATTTGGTCTTGAAATCATTGGGAGTGTACTCCATTTCGGAAACCTTGAAGAATGACTGTAAACTCGCCTAGGTTCAGACAAGTTTTGAGCAACTTACTATTTTTAGAATGCTGATTTTCTTCCTCCAACGGACAAATTTTTCGAAAATTTTCTGAGATATGGGTTTTGCTCAAAATTTCGTTGCAAGACAACCCAAATCGTCCGTTTTTGAAAATTTTGAATTTATACTGAAAAAGCAGCAAACCCTAATTTCTTCAATTTTTCACGAAAAAAGTCAGCACCTGGGTTTTGTTCAAAATGCAATTAGAAATGGACTGAGTTGATCAGATTTGAAAAACATTGATGGCTGATCAAAAAAGCAGCCAACCCTAGAATTTGAAAAAAAAAAGTTGTGATATGGGTTTTCTTCAGAAGATTGATTTGAGAGGACCCAGATGATTAAAAATTGAATGCATTGAAAATTTCTCTGACATGCAAAGCAAAAAGCAGCTGCTGCAACTTGATGAGTTTCTTGAAAATTTCTTTAGAAGAATGAGATGATAAGACCCAGATGGCTGCAAACTGAAAAATCTTGGGCTTCTCCTTCAAAAATTGAATCTTCTGGATGAAAAAGTATGAAAAAGCATGGCCTTAGGTTGCTGGTCTGAAAATTTTGGTGAAGAATCAGCAAACTTGAGTTCTTGAATCATGAAAAATTCTTCAAACTTGCTGCTCCAACTTTCTCCTTGGAATGCTACCTGCAAAAATAATGAAAATTACTTTGAAGAGGGGTGTTAAATAGACTTAGGGTTTGAAATAGGTCTGCTTTCTTTTGCTTTTATCCTCAAAACCCTAAAATTGACCTGTTCAATGAACTTGGACATCGTCATCCTCTTGCAATTTTGAAATTTTTGAAAAGTTTGAAAAATTCACTAAGGCATGGAAAGTTGGGCGCCCTTCTTGGCTAGGGGCGCCCATTTGCTTCAAAGTTAGTCATTTTTTTGAGTTTTTCAACTTTTCACAATTTTGACCCCCTACTTTGACTTCAATCTCCGGCTTCGAGATTGATCTGATGAACGAGTTGGATGATTCGTCACGTAGCCTAACTAATTTGAGAAGATTGTTCTAGAGGCGCCTCTAACGGAAAACTTCGTTTAGACCTTCAAATTCATGGGAGCCTATTTCCTCCAGGGGCTCCAAACTTTCACAGTGTTAGCCATTTTTTCATGATTTTCAAATTCTTCCTTTTCCCTTGATCTTATGATGAAATCTTGATTCTGGGAGCTACGTTGATCAGATCGACTTACTGTCAGGTTGACTGGATAGCTTGGATGATCCCGACGAAGTGATCTTGCAGGCTGCATCTGCAAATTCTAACATCTCAAGCCTCAAAACCTTGGGCGCCCTTCTTCACCAGGGGCGCCCAAACTCACCAGACTCAGCCATTTTATCATTTCTTCATCAACTCTCTTCTACAGATGATCTCATCAAATCTAATGACCCGGAGCTCGGATTGGCTGATGGTTGGGCTCGTCGCGAAGCTGATAAGATTCTAAAAGGGGTCTTCTGGAGGCACTTTTACCAAAAAGTTAGATTTAAAGCTTCAAAAGCTTGGGCGCCCTTCTTGGCAGGGGGCACCCAACTCATCCAATGTTAGAAAATTTTCATTGATTCTCAACTTTAACTTTGAATCTTTAACTTATACTGTCAACTTTGATCTGGATTTGGTGGAGATTGACCTGTCTGATGCCCTGACAAAGATATTCATTGCGAAGTAGACTGAATTCCAGAGAGATTGAGTTTTTCAGCAAACCCTAACTGTCAGATTTTCCCCTTCAAAAAGTTGGGCGCCCTTCTTCACCAGGGGTACCCAAAGTTCCCAGGCTTAGTCAAATTTTGGTGATTTTCATTCTTTTTCATTCTGACTTCTGTTTGGATCCTCCCTGTTTGATCTCGAATCCCGGATGACCGGATGATCCGATGACTGCACCGTTGGATTCGTCGCGAAGCTGGAAGGAGACTGAGCAACTTTGCTTGGAGGCTTAAACCCTAATTTCAACAATTAATGCCCTAAAAAGATGGGCGCCTATTCTCTCCTGGGGCGCCCATGTTAACTAGAATATTTTTCACAGTTTTCACCTTCTTCGTTCTTCGTGCTTGCTCACCGACTCACCTTCTATTCAATGCTTCGAGTGTTGAACCTGACGCTTGGTAGCTAACTGACCTCCATTGATGACCTCGAAGCTCCTGATATACTTCTGAAAAAGCAAAATAGACCCACTAGGGCAAAACTGATCTTTTTGATATTCTAACTGCACCAACTTGATATGGAAGTATTTTGAGCCAATCAAAATCAGTTTGAACCCTAACGGACCAACTTTCTATTTTTAGAAAATTTTGCCAGTATCCATTTCAAAAGAAAACCCAAAAAAACCCAGGAAAAGTTATACTATTTTTAGGAAATTTCTAAAAATAGTAGTTTTCCTAAAAAGTAGGGATGAAAAACTGAGATCTGGGTTTTGTAGATTAGGTCGCTCTGAGCGGACCCAGATCATCAGATTTTGGAAATTTTACATTTTAACCCCTCATGCAAGACATGCACACCCAAATTTTGACCTTTTTGACAGATTTAACAAGACTTTTACTCATTTCTTCAAAATGTCTAAGTGTAACAAAAATTTTAATTTTGGGGTTCAACAAAGTGAATTTAAATATTCACTTTAACATTTAAGTCATAAAATGCAAATATTTCAAGTGGGATTAATAGGTTTAAAGTTAAATAATAACTTTATAATATCTCAATAGACGATAAAACCCAACCACTGAAATATTAATAACTTCCTCCAAACTTTGTATTTTTCCATGCTGTCAGAAGCTGGTGAATACTAAACGACAAACGCCTGTATTGAAACCAATACTGAAGTAAAGGAGTGGGAATGTCAAAACCCACCAAAATGGCCATTGACCCCCTAACCAGATCCTGTCAGCCTACAAGGGTCCAAGAGATAGGCTAACTCAACTGCTCCTGATAACTGACTAGAGTGGGGACATTACAACTCCCCCAAGTTTCGAGGACGGGGACGGCAAGGGACGGTGGGATGTGTTTCCGGTACGGGGGTAACTTTTGGGTCATTTTTCAGGGGGCAATAGGGGACGGCTATAAAAAATAGGGAAATTTTAAAAAAATAGAGAAATTTCAAATATTCATATCAGAACATTGATAAATCATTCATCATAGGCATTGTAGAAGATTAATACATACATTAGACTTGAGTTGAGATTTCACACGAGAATTGACAAACAAATTAACAAAATTCAAATGTTTTTATTGTCAATGTGCATACATATTAAATAAGAATTATAACAAAATGCCCAAAGGCTTCAAGTTTCAACTATAAAATGACAAAAACATAGAAAATATATGGTTGTCCCTAATCTGCAGATGCAACTGGTAGGTCTATATCAAAATTGGAGCTCAAGTTTGTGTCACTGTCACATGCAAAGGCAAGGGGAAGTTTTTGAGGAGTCCCCAAGTCCCCAAAACATTTCCAGGATGGGGACGGGGGTACCAAGGTAGGGGACGAGTCCCCATGGAGCACTACTATTTTCAACATTAGAACTGCCCAGAACTGATTACCAGCATTGTGACTCCTATATGCAGCCACCTAAAGAGCAATCTATGGGTGGTATTTCACACGTGTGGATTGCAAAATTTGAGAGTTTTCGTTCTCAAAGATTGATTTTCTTCTAGAAACGTTGGTTCTTCCTTCTCAACAAAAATGCTCAAGTATTGAATAGATGAACGAATGAAGAATGTGCCTTTTTGAAGCCTTTTATACTTCCTCCCACAAAGCACAATTGCCAAAGCACATTTAATTCATTAAATATATTAAAGCATATTTGCTTTTGTTGCCAAGTGTTATAACTTCATGTGGGCACCCTTTTCAATGACTTAAATAGTTGACCTTATGTTATTAAAATAAGTCATATATTATAATGTCAAATTAATCATTAATGATATCCACTTTTTTTATTTAATTATTATTAAAGTAATCACTTTAATAATAACTAATATATCATAACTCCATCAAAACTCAACATCAATTAATTCTGTCAAAACCATGGGGTAACCCATTGCTCAAACTGCTCCTCTGGATGCCTTACTATAAATAGTAAGGTTGAACCCCAGTGTCCAAGTGACTTACTAAAAATAGTAAGTGTATAAACAGAGCCTGAAACTCTTGAAGAAGGCTAACCCTGAATATCAGCAGACTGTGAAGAAGAAAACTCCCAAAACAAGACCCTCTGATCACCAACATTATCCTACGAGGACCCTATGATAGGCTAATCCATCAAAACTCTGATACAGGCTAAAAGGGGGCATTACATATCAATTATTATTTACTAAGCAAATCCTTTTGAACTCTATCAATTTGCAACTTCTCGAATACCAAAAACAAACCTAGAAATGTTTTTTAACTCTTCAACACAAATCTCCACAAATTC
This sequence comes from Sequoia sempervirens, assembly GCA_007258455.2. Taxonomy (NCBI): domain Eukaryota; kingdom Viridiplantae; phylum Streptophyta; class Pinopsida; order Cupressales; family Cupressaceae; genus Sequoia; species Sequoia sempervirens. The sequence continues at coordinate 22,572 of VDFB02365211.1, forward strand.
CAAACATTAAGTGGACTTGTGAATCTTGTATGAACCCACTCACAAAATGGATAGGAGGGTTTCCGTCCTTGAAACCAATCTTCGTCATAGGGTTTTTCATCCTTCAAACCAATCTTTCTTGTAGGGTTTTCATCAAGATGAGCAGCTGCTTAATCTCCAAAGCTGTGATTTGAAATATAAAATGCCAAGAATGATATTCTCTCCTCAAACTCCATTTTATACCCCCTTTCAATATTTGAAATATTATATTTCATTTCCCTCTCAAAGTGACTTAATATTTCTTTCTAATTTTAATAACATTTGGGCTCCCAAAAAGCCACATTTTTAATAAACTATCCAACTTTAATAAAATAATTAATTAAATATAAGTTGCCCATAAAATGAATTTAGATAGCTTGATTTAATTAATTAATTTCTCATTTTACCACATCTCAGTTAGCCTACGATAACTAAAATAGGCTAAGGATCTCCACTAATTGATCATATCTGTGAAGGGGACATTACATGATAAACCTTCCATACCCACTTACATATTAATGCAAAAATATTATCTGATAGTTATGCCTTCTAGATTTACAAATCTAAAATCAACTACAGAAATCAAAAGCAATTCTAGTAGAGAACCACACAAAGTGCCGAAAGTAAACATTAGATTATGAATTCTAGAAACATATACAAATCTAATATTTGTACTCAGCAAACCCTCCTAAAAATAATTAATTAATTGTTGCAATGCACAACCAACATTAATACCTGAAAATAAATGTTGGTCCATGCATGTACAACAAGTTTGTATCTTTCCAAGGATGTGAAAAGCACCCAAAAAAAGTGCAGAAACTTAGATTGTTGTGATTCCTTATGGAAATTGGTACAACAAACTTCAACGGTGTTATGGTAGCAAGCACTAACACAAATGATGCAATTCCTCAAAGTTTTGAATAGCAATAGACTCCAATGAATTTCAACCTCTAACGTAAATAATATAGAAACAACTAGCAAAGAGTGTTGCGACAAAAACCACATGGACTAGTAGAAAATATGGTGCAACAAGTATGGGCTATAGGTCCCACCGTACAATCTTTGTCACCTCCAAAACATGTGCTCCACCAATGTATTAATTCTACTCAATGTCCTCTATCCTTGGTACAACAGTACCAATAACATACATTTCCTTGAAATGTACTAAGTAACTTCAAAATATGCATTTTCTTCCATGTACAACTCAGTTAGAAACAATAAGGTACGACATGTACTAAATCAATACAATAACATGAAATGAGCCAAGAATCTATTGAAACATATAATGTTACAACAAAATTTATTGATGCCATCAAAACAACAAGTATACAAATCTGATATAAAACTCTATTGGAATTGAAAGACTAAAACACACCACACCACATTGAAGTTGGAATAATGAAGTAGCTAGAATCTGCGCCACAGAACTAAACACACTGAAAAACTTGCAAACTACAAACTCAAAAAATCTGTAAACCTCCACGATCAGCTCCGATGTAATCCCTAAGTGGAATTACCTCTATAGACAAGAGGGTTTTTGTCCTCTGCCCGCCTAGAAACTAAAGACTTTTTATCCTTTGATCACTTACACGCCAAGGGTTTTTATCCTCGAGAGAAAATAGATGACCACAAGGTTCAAGCTATTGAAGAAATCAAATAAATTAAATATTTAGAATGCTTTTCCCTTGATCCCAACACTCCCTTTTATAGGCTCTTTGAGGGAATATAATATTATTTTCCTTTCTTCCCTTTTCCCTCCAAGACTTAATTGTAGAAGTATCTAGAAAGACTTTTTAAATAAACATTACTTTTGGCCCTTTTTTCCTAACAACACTTTCTGAGGTCCACTCTTTAACATTACATTGGACCTTTCTTTTTAAATAAAATAATATTAAGTTGCCCTTTTTATAAAATAAAGTCACTCAGACAACTTAACATATTATTTTTATTATTTCCTTAGCTTAATCAGAAAAAGGTAACATGGCATATTGATCTTTTGATCTATTTTTCTTGCCCCTAGCTCTTGATCTTGGGTGGCTTCCATCGCCAAATCTTATATTCTTGTCTTGGTGGATATCATTTTTTAATATAGACAGACTATGTTAGTTTGAATGGGGCACCAAAGTTGCCATAGCATTAGTTCTCTTATCAGGATCCTACACTATTTATTCCAATTTATCTCCATCTTTTTTATTGACTTGCAATATCATTTGCCTCTAGTAGAATAATGTAGTTTGTATTGTGTTAGAACTCCCATTTGACACTACCAATCCTAATGCCTCCAACTCAATGTAATGGATCTTCAGTGATCCTTGATTCCTACTCATGTTAGCAATTGGTCTTGAGCGTTCATCTACTTATAAATTAACACTCATTCACCTAACTCTGTTGGTTAGTGATGTAGGTATATAACAATTACACGCATTATGCTAGGTTTAACTTAATTGAGCAAGGTAGCTTAGGTTGGATTATTCAAGTTATCTAAAAAATTAATTTGTAAATGTGGACAATTCATAATAGCCACCTCATATAGTAGAATAGAAATAAGTCATAGTTAGCATTCTAGTCAGCTTCTTAGTTCATTCCCTAAATGAACTAAATGTTTAAATTAGATGACTACCTAATCAGTAAATAGCAAATTCATCCTATAGATTGACTCTCAAACAAATTAACGACATTTATTCAAGATTTCATCCTCCTTGGACTCTAAAAAGGCACCCATTTAATACAATGATAAGGTAAAATTATTTAATATTAGAAGCATTTTATTTATATTATATTCGCAACTGTTTTAGTTTCATCCTATCAAATTGGCAAGAGTTTGTTATGGGTGGTACTTTTGTGTCCATGGGATCCTTGGGTCAATCCTATTAATGTACTTAGTGGGAGGGATCCGCACACAAAATTCTTTTGTCACTTACATTTTGAAGAGGAGTTAATTCTATCTTTTGTTCTTCCTCCACTTAAGGCTCCTCAATTTACCATGCTTTCCTTGTTTGGTCAATTTCTTTAACTTGTATAATTACCTGTTTCTTTGTTTGGCTCTCACATTAACTTTCCACCAACTTCAACACTCTTTTTTTCATCCAATCTCTAAAATCTTAAATCTACCTGACAATGTGTAATACAGAAATACTAGTGATTTCTTCGGCACCTTCTTCACAATTGGAATCAGCCTATACTTGTGAGTTATAGATAAAACTCAATATGTTCTACTTTTTTTCTCTACCTTCTCTCCCTAGAGATGGTTTTTGTACATTATCATACTTTAATTCATTCAACTCCCTTTTCATGCTCTTACCATATTTGACATATCAATATATCGATGTCAAACCAATTCAAGAAAATATGGCATCAATTGATCTAAATATCTAATTCATGTAAGGTTATAGTCCACTTCCTATGTAGCAACATGAAATATTCCGAGCCAATTTTTTCATTTTTCAAATTTCCAAATTACAAATCAATGTACCCGTTAAGGTTAGCAGTAAAACCAAAACGTGCTGAAGCAACTCTAACCAGTAATGTACACCAGGATCCCGATGCGGGCAAGGTGTGAGCATTGGTCGAGGATCTAATCAAAATGCTTATGCAGAACTCTAACCAAGAATGGCGCCGATGATGGCAAGCATATGGTCAGAGGATCTTCTACACTAAGTACTGAAAGGGAACTCGACACCAAGTATGTGCTACCCAATCCAGTATGGAGTGAGGGGCGACCATATGGCGGAGTATTACAAATAACAATGCTTGAAAGAAATAACTGAAATGCTGAAAGTACTCAACACCCAGAATGTGCTTTCTAACCCAGAGAGGGAAAGTAGCTACCATAGGGCGGAGATAAATTAAATACAATAGCAAATACTGAGCGAGAAGCTGAACATTACAAATTATGATGAGCAAGAATATCTATACTGTCAGTACTACTGCCAGTTTACAATATGAATGATAAGATCTTGCTAGAAATATGAATCAACTTATAAATCAAGCTGCAACAATTCATAAGAGTTTCCTTTACTGAATGAATGAAGCTTAGATCTGAAAAGGCACTAAACAGACCAACCTCAAATGCTGGTTTATGACAGTCCCGATTTCCTTGTGCACGAACAGCAGCCCTGTACTTCACAATTTCACTCACAACTTGCTCAAAACTTCACCAAATCTCATGAGACGAAATGCCTAATGATCCTAGTATGATGGCGATTCAATTAGAACACTGAAAACTGATCAAAACCTGCTATTTAATTTATGCACGGAAAACAAGGCAAGTACAGACGGTACGGCCCAGCAAGAGGGCGACTTTGCATTTAAAAATTGGAGACTTCTCTAAAAAATCTGTAACTTGGGACAAATGGACGCCTTGCCTAGACAGACAGGATGAGACAATGCCCAGAACAATCTTTTTGGTATTTTATGATTTATGAATTAAAACACAATTCTGCTGTAACTAAAATGCAACATATGGAAACCTCTAATATGCAGAAATCAGAAACTAATTAGACACAATGCTGATTACAATGCACGAATTCCAATGAAACTCACAAGACTAAACTAAATCACCACTAGTTGTTGTGTTTCAAGCAAGAAGCAATGCCCGAGCTAGGAGGCCTTCATTCCTCGAAGCAATTCCAGAGCCAAACCGGCAGCATAACGATACTGTAGACCAAAGATAATGAATTGAGGATCCAAGTCTTCCTTTTATAATTTCCTGTTGACTTCTCGAAACCCTAAACTTCTCTTCAAAGTCAAAACCCTAATCCTTTTCAAAAGATGGCGTCCCTTTTCTTCATAGCTTAATCTTGACATTTTTAAATAAATTCAACCCTTTAATAAATGCGTCCAACTTAAGGCTTGATTTGACTTTGATAAATTATAAAATAATCTTTAATGAAGGCGCCACCCTCAAAAGACCACTTTTCAAAACAACATGAAGTCAATAGGCTAGACCAAGGGGGTCAACGTTAAAATATAATATTAAAACGTGACTTTAATTAAATAGCTCGACTTATCTCTCCAATTGTGCCCCGAAGCCATAAATGAGCAAGCCAACTGACCAAACTGAAGTAGGAAGTCAACCATGCTGAACCCAACTGTAAAACTGCCAAAAATAGAATTTACTAAAAATAGTAAATTCCTAAAGATGCTCAGAATGCGAGAAGAACATACCACTGTGAAGCTCTCTGAAAACCCAAAAAGAATCCGCCATTGAATCCACCCACTCGGAGCAACGACCTTCAAAATAGGAAACCCTAAAATTACCTTACTGTTTCCACTCGTCTCTAAATAGGCCAACGGTCACGAAAAAGATGTACTTTGAGACGGGACATTACACAACATGTGTCCCTTGGAATCATGCTGGATGAAATTGTTGATCATGACTACCCAAATGTAAATCAAGTCCTCTTCTAGTTCTTTCTCTTTTTTTTATTTGACTCTTGTTACTCAGCTTCATAGCTAATTATTTCTCCTTTTTAGTTTTTCAATTTTTGAGAGTTCCCATCACTAGAGGATAGTAAAATCTACAATAGGTGATGACAAGAAAATGCCAGGAATTTAGCTACCAGTCCATTGATGAAATATGTGCTAGGATGTAATGTCCCCAATTTTGAGCTAAGTAATGATTTTCAATTTTGAGCATCATTTGAAACCCTTGGTCATTGGAGAAGTTTGCCAAGGTAGCTGATTTGATCCTTGAGAGTGATTTTGGCCAAGAGATTTATATTTTGATGAGTTGCTTTTTAGAGATTTAAGAGGGGAATTATCCTTAACAAAAATAAAGCATAATGTTGATTATATTTTATTATTATTTTATGTTCCACTTCCAAAGTCAAAAGAAATCTTATAAGAAATAAAGGAGGGGAGTTTTAAAAACAAATAAAATATTATCACCTTCCTTAAGTGAATCAAATCTGATCCTTAGTTGCTCAGCCCATATGAGATCAAATCTGATTTGCTTCAAAAGGTCAATTCTCTCTCCTAAGTCGGTTTAGAGCCTTATTGAAGAAGGCATTGAATGTTTTGATAAGATCAGATTAGGCATTGAATGTTTTGATAAGATCAAATCTGATCCTCCCTTATGGCGGTTTGGACAAGGGCGGTTTAAGAAGGCATCAAATATTTTAATATTTAAGATCAAATCTGATCCTTCTCTAAGTCGGTTTGGTCAGGGGCACTTTAGAGCCTTAATAAAGAAGGCATTGAATATTTTGATATTTCAAAATCAAATCAGATCCTCCTTATGGCGGTTTAGACTAGGGGCAGTTTAAGAGCCTTATTTAAGAAGGCATCGATGGCTTTGAGAGGCATCATGTGAATTGATCTTTGGCAAAACATTGTGTTTGAGAGTTTTGTCTTGGCTGGAAGTGAATTTCAATTGATTCAAGGTGGTGTTCCCTTGAAATATTAGTGGTTTGGTGATGACCCCATTCCACCATGAGAAGTGAATTCACATGGAGTTCATCATAGAGCTTAATTGGCATGCTTTTGTGGAATAGGACTTGAAAGATAGGGTTTGAAGACTTGTTTTATTGCAGGTCCAAGGAGGAATCAAGTAGATTGGATTGCATTTTGACTTCAAAGAACAAATCGCTTCTTTTAGCATATTGGGGTTTTATTTTTGAAGAGTTTTTGCATTGTGGATTGACTGGAAATCCATATTAGGTGACCACATGTCATGTCCCCTTCGATGACATCTCGAAGATGCAGTTGGCCTATCTCCACGACCCTCGTGGTGATGAAGCTGGATAGAAGGTCACCGGCTGGCTCAGCTTGATTCGCGAGTTGTCCGATAATCTTCGTTTAGGCTCGATCCCGGGCTTTACTTGAAATTGCTATTTTTAGCGGTTCTGGCGAGGCGGCATGGGACCCCTGCTATTTTTAGCAGTATGGCTTTGGCAGTATTCGGAATCACTTCAGAGTTCGTCAGCTTCAGACGGATCAGTCATCGGATGAGTAACGGGGAAGATATTAATATTTAATTATATTAATTAAATATTAATTATTGATGATTATAATATAAAGTTATAATATTAAATTATAACTTAAGTGATTCTTCTTGAGGGGTGCGCCCATCATCAGAGGGGGCCAAAATTGACATTTAAATTATATTAAAATATTTTGGCTGGAGACTATGGAAAATTAAAAGAATTAAAAAGTCAAATTTTTATTAAAACCCTATTATTGAGGAAATCGCACTTTTCAGCATATTAGAGGATTTGCCTTGGGTTTTGAGCCATTATGTGATTATTGATTTTGGAGAGACTGATCAAATTGCTCTGAGCAAGAGACTTTAGGGTTTCAAGTTCGAATTCCTTGGGGAACGAGCCATTTCCACTGGAAGCAATTCAGAGGGTGTGAAATACCACTTGATTTATTGCAGCAGAGGTTTCTTCAGGCAGAGGAAATCACAGAGCTTTAGAGAATATCAAATCTTCAGAGTTTATTCAGTGTTTGCATTCAGAAAGTATCCATTCATCTAGGCGCACCATTTCCAGAGGCTTGGACATTGATTACAGAGGAGGCCGTACATTTTTGTTGCTGTTTTCTGACAGGCCGTACCTTGCAGCAGGCCGTACTTTCTGTCCTTGGGCCGTACTTTCATCTTCAAGTGAAACGCCTTTCTTCCAGACTTCCAGATTGCATTAATAAGGGCGCTGGGGTTCCAGAAGGCTTTGGAGACTACCAGACAGAAGAGAAGAAGATCATTATTGCAGCCGTACAAAATCTGTACCTTCATCTGTTGCTGGTTTACCAGGTTTTTACAATAAAAATTATTATTTTATCATTGCATGTCAGTAGATCATTAATGTAACTGTCCCGGAAGAACAAATAATAGATTGGCATTTGTACTGGCATCAAAATCTCCTGTTATCAGAGTAGAAGTCTTTTATTTAAATTTATTATTATTTTTCAAGCAAAATCGTACCATTCATTTATTGCATCAAAAACTCAAAAATTGCAAAAAAAACCAAAAACGTCAGAAAAAACTCAGAAAACTGTCAGATTCGGAGAATAGGGGAAACTAGGGTTTCTACATTCAATGATGTTCTACATGTTCCTCTTTTTTTGGGACATTGTTTTGGTTGGAGGCTTCTTAGTGTTTCACCTTTATTGGAGGCTTTTTCAATTCTTCATTCGCCTCTCTCTTTTGGAGAGGAGTTTTTCCCACGAGGTTTTCTCCTTTTTTCTAGTTATGAGAGATCTTTTGTTTGTACATGGGTACCTCACTTGGCCTCGTTTGCTGAGACCCATCATGCATTCTCTTTTTAGGGTTTTTAGCTACTCCCTAAGTTCATCTTAAGGTGGGGTGTTGGAGTAATCATGCATTAGCTAATAATTAATTATTAGTCTATTTTATTTTCATAGTCTATTTTATTTTCATACACTTAAGCTAAACTTAAGAGTGCTTTTATGCTTTTATTAGTTGAGCTATTATTAGGTCATTATGTCTCATTGTAGGAGATGTTGACACTTTTCATGATCTAATCCCTTTCTCATTTAGTGTTGCTCCTATATAGCACTCAACCCTTATTGTATTATCTCTCTTGAGATTTTCTCTTTCTTCTCTTGAAATTATTTTTCTCTCTTGAATTATGTAGCTTTTTCTTATTGAGGAATATTGCATATTATTTTTTGCAGCTCTCTTGCGTGGAAGATGTCTTTGTTCGTTGTTTGATCCTATGGCTCGTATTTTCAACAATTCTAACAGTCCTTACATAAGGTCTGAATGTGTTTTTTTACATCTATGAGATGTTTTTGCTGTTAGCATACATAAATTCATAGCAGAAATATAATTGTAATTCAAAGTGGGTTTGACACCAATAAATATGAATTGCTACACACAAGATGATATAATTACTTGCAAATTGACTACACAAATGCCAATGAAGGTTCTATTCAATTGGTGGCACTTCTTTCTAAATTTAACTCATATATCAGATTGAGTTAATAGTCCAGCAGCAATATAGTTAATCATACTTGGGTGTAAGTGCGTTAGCAAGTTTGAGTTTACCCTTGACCTTCATCAGGAGGTCAAAACTGAGTACATAAATTGCAAAATAATCTTCTTGTGGGCTTCCTCCCCAAGGGAGGTCTTATACACCAAATTGATGTCTTGCTTGATCATGATATAGAAAACTGCCTTTCCTTTTCCTAGAAGCAAAATGGCAAAATACACTAAGTATGCCTTTTGCTGCTTGCATGTGTCACCAAGTAGAATCTCAAAAATTTGATTATATGCAACAAGATATGGCATGGGCATAACAAAATTAGGGGCATTTTAGTTTGTAAATTATGAGTTAATAAATCTTCAAATTTTAAAAATTAATTTACCCAGGTCTGTGTTTTTTGTATATTTGTTTCTTCTATCTGATTTTTTAATACGGATATAGTAGTAAGCTCACTTATCATTTTGTTTATCTTATTTTATGAAAAGATTAAGTGAGGTTTGGAGTTTAGCCGACCCAAAAGGTTTGGATTCAGATGAAATCTCTGCAAGCTCCAGCTAAAACATGTAACTGTGCAGAATAGCCCTAGGTTTGTTTGGAAACATAAATGGAAGCAATCGAGATGTAATGTTACTTATACAATGCACCGTGTGTCTATTAAACAGTGTTTGAATGCATTATGATAGGAACTTTGACTCTATAATTGATTTTATCTTTGTTCGTTGGGTATCTGAGTTGTATGATATTGTATTTTTTACAGTTGCTGAAGACAAGCTGTCAGAACTTGATAAACCAGATTTGGTGAGTTATGTCAAATGCATCCCACATTTCTATGCATATTCTTACTTCCTAAACACAAAATCATAATTGTAAACACAAATTCATGCTAAAGGATACTTCGATATGTGATGAATGGTGTTAGGCATATTACTATATACTAAAGACATTAAAGTTTTGAGGGACGTAAGCACATTTTAGGTATAAATTAACTTTTCCACGTATCTATATTGTTGTAGACACTGATGGATTTTGACAATGCAGGACCGCTTTGATCATCCTTATGTTTCTTTCTTATTTTATGGAATGGATTCTGCTGGGGATTTTATCCCATTAAAACAATTACGTGAGAAGTATAACAGACCAAGACATGAAGTGCATATAGAGGATGACAGTGATGATGGCAAAGGTCGTTAGTAATCAGATTATTTTCAATGCTTAAGAAACGAGTGCGTAATTTGAGATTATTACTGTATGACCCTTTATGTTGCCTGCATGCTCTACTCGTGCAATATTTTCTACAGAAATCAAACCATAATGTGATTTGTGTTAGTACCAAATTCATATCATCAGGGTCAAACAGCATCATGTCAATAATTTCATATAATGAATGGTAATGAAATTAGTAAAGTTCATAATCGTAATGATGTCAAGCAACCATAATGATTCAGTAGTATTTGTTGGCCATATATTCATTTGTGGTTTGTCATATATATAATAGACACTGCAGTGAAGAATTCAACTGTCAAACAATGATGTGTTTGAGTTTACTACATTAGCTAGCGTTTCTTTTCATACCAACATACTTTTCACTTATACCGAGTAGAAAATCAACTTACTAATAAACTAATATTCATGTCAATGAAAGGGAAATCAAAAGACTAACATAACCTTTAAATGGACAGACGCTGAGGATACACTTTACACAATTATGTTGTCTGGCACCTCTAATAAGAATCAATAAAAAGGCATAAGATATTCGTTTGCTATCATTCAAAGAACATTTTATATTATCATAGTTGTTTGGATGCTTCAAAATTCAATGTCATAGAGGTAGCTTCATATTCATCCATGGAGATTTTCTATTGTAGAGGCAGAAAGAATGTCGCTTGGCAGTTTATATCGTCACTTAATACTGTCATATACTGCAAGGATTTGTTGTCTCTTTGGCTAGCATATCTGGTTTTGCAATATCTTGCTATTGTGGTCTTAGGATTATAATAGATCTTGATGATGTTAGAGTATTTAGCTGAACTGTGTTTTCGACCTCTTTATGATTTCTAGTTTTAGCTAGTATCTTCACTTTTGTATTGTTTCCTCAAAACTTTCCATGGCCTCTTGATCGAGATTAACTGGCTATGCAGTCCGCTTATTCAGCAATGTAAAGTTCCATAATTAGGAAAATGTTATATTTTAAGAGGACAATGGAAATAGTTTGTATTGATTGGATTTTAACTTTTTGCAGACCCAATTAAGACCATCAATCTGAGCTGTTGCTTGCTCTACTAATTTTTGTGTGTTTGACTAGGGTTTGATAGAGATTGAATAGTGACTATGGAATGCAAGCATCACATTTGCATATTCGTTGAACTCATAACTCTCTGAATTCATTTACCATTGTGAGTGATTGTGTATGTTTCAAACCAAGAACCTAAAACCAATCTTTGTGAGCTCCAAAATTGTCAGAAAAGTTCAACATTGCTTCTGAACAAGGTTTATAAGTACGCGTTGAAGAGATTGTATCCAAACAGTGATCCGGGCTAAATGCATATAGATATATAGCTTTCGAAGGAGGCCTCTGGTTTATAGTTAGAGTTGGATTGTTCATGAAACTATGGACACCCCTTATAGCTTTCCACATTAATCTAGGCAAGAAGTTCACCATTACCCTTCACTTTTTGGCATGAATAAGTATTTGATTAGATACAAGATTATCATGGTTTACCACAACCTTCATCAATTTAAACCATGCAAGGATCAACATTGACATAATGTGTACGGCGCTTCCAGTGCTGATCATTCTCAAATTGATAAATGTTGCTTGGGAGCAACACGTACCATGAAAATATTTCATTTTAGCTCGTCCTCCCAAGTATGGATGACTAGTTTAAGCTTTCCTTACTCCAGCTGCAACATATCAGTGTAAAGAGACTAATCAACAACTTTGAACAGCTGACTGGCCAATTCGGTAAAGGTACAAATCCATGTATATCAATAACTGGCCTGATATATCAACGATGGAAGCCAGTCAGCACTAAGTTATTGGCAAATACTTGTAAGAGAAAAAAACAACAAATTACTAGTGAACCCTAACTTCATGCTTCTAATTATCCTACGTGGAAATTTCAAATCACTCCCAATTTTTTACAGCAGCTTACTTGGCAAGTCCCCTGCTTATAACTTTGGTTTCAGGACCACATCATCAAATATGATGCCACATCAGCATGCTTCTTGTCAAGGTGTCTAAAAAGGCGAAAAAAAAAAGTGAGACCAATACTTGTGCATTCACATCATGGGTAGTTGAGTGCTGATGTGGTATCACATGATTGGTTGCTTTTTAGATCAAAGGAATGCATTTTGTTTAATAATGGGTAGTCAAGTCACAACTATTGAGCATTATATAAACAACTACTATCACAACTATTGAAACATACTCAACTACTGGGTCCTCTCCCCTAAATATCTTAGATATCTTAAATACATCTAGAGATATAGTTTGGAGTTTACAATTATTTAAGAATTATTTAATTTCATTTACAATTATTTCTATTTGTTTTGAGTTATTTTATATTACTTTAGAATTATTTTTATTTTATTAAGACTAATTTAATAGTTTTATTATTAATTTTTAAAATATATGTTGGTTGTGTTTCAGTTTTTAGGACAGTATTTTAAGTTTTACAAATATGGTTATGATATGGTTCTATGTGCCTTTGGTATGCGTATTTGAAATGGACAGCTATGCACAGATAAACTGCTCTTCAAATTAGGAGGGGAAGCTCCCTCTTGCTGATGGTGTTCAATAAAGTAAACTAAAACTAAGTTGCTTATCTTTTTGATCAGCTAGAGCACAAGGTTTATAAAACACAAACGCCGCAGTTGAGATTTTTTGATTTAAGAACTTCAACTACGACTAACTTAAACTAAAGACGTTTCTAACTTCTCAAGTAATAAGCAGAGCAAGAGAAATTAGAAATGGACAAGGATGATTCTCTGACAAAGTACTTCAATAAACTCTTTTCCAACAAACATCTACACACTTCAATGTAAGCTGATATCGAGATCATAAAAGCATAACACAAATAACAGAAATCTGAGATTTTGGACCAAGGCAAAGGAGGCTCATGATTTTATTACTCAAACTTCTAGAACAAAGCTCACTTCTAACATGCCTGGAACAAGAAATTGCAGCTAAAGAGGCTTGCAATCTTGCTCTTACACAATAGAAACAGCAATCACACTAACTCCTTGTTGGCTAAAGAGGCTCAACAATTTGCTATCACAACACAAATTGAACTCGAATAACAACTTGCTGCAATAGGCTCGCAATTTGCTAACACAATAACCGTTAAAGAAACTAATGAGCAAAGGCTCTTATTTATAGAGAAGCAGAGGAGTAGGGAACCCTAAAATCTCCTTGCTTTCACAATCTAGGGCTTGCTTAGCAAGCAAGCTTTATTACTAAATCTAGAAAGAAGATAACATCTAAAACCCTAGAAAGCAGAAAAAATGGGAAACGCCAGCTATTACATCTTATCTTCTTTCTCTTCTCAAAGAATGGATAAGGATCATTCCAAGAATAGAAAGAAAGCGGGAAAGAAAGATTCTAGAAGAAATTGCTTTAAAGCTCGATCACATCCGCTAGGAAATTAGAAACTGTGTCCCGGTTCGGTGCATCTATACCAACTAAGGCAATATTCTGATTCTCCAAGATCTCTTCGCCTTTTGTGATCAAACCTAGAGGATCTTTCACTTCTTCAACTTTTTTATGAATTCTATTCTTGCAAAACATCGCTGCCCAAAAAGATGACTCACTAATTGATAACTTGGCGGCTCTGCAACTCTATGTTTTTGACACCTCTCTTGATTTCCAACAGAAGAGTATTGCACAACTCTTTTCTGATACATTTCCTCTTTCTAATATCACGCCTGCTCTCGTTCTTCAGCTGAGATGATGAAGTTTTGACATAGTGCTGATTTGGTCTTAAACTCGAGGGGAGTGTACTCCATATTGAAAACCTTGAAGAATGACTATAAACTCGCCTATGTTCAAACAAGTCTTGAGCAACTTTCTATTTTTAGAATGCTGGTTTTTCGTCTTCAAATGGACAAATTTTTTGGAAATTTTTCTAAGATGTGGGTTTTGCTTATAATTTCGTTGCAAGACAACCCAGATTGTTCATTTTTGAAAATCTTGAATTTTGACTGAAAAAGCAGCAAACCCTAATTTCTTCAATTTTTCACCGAAAAAGCTGGCACCTGGGTTTTGTTCAGAATACAATTAGAAATGGACCCAGTTGATCAGATATGAAAAACATTGATGGCTGATCGAAAAAACAGCCAACCCTAGAATTTGAAATTTTCTTGAAAAAACTGTGACATGGGTTTTCTTCAGAAGATTGTTTTGAGAGGACCCAGATGGTTGAAATTTGAATGCACTGAGGTTTTCACTGACATGCAAAATAAAAGCACTTGCTGCAACTTGATGAAATTCCTGAAAAATTCTTCAGAAGATTGAGGAGAAAAGACACAGATGACTGAAAAATTGAAAGCCTTGACTTTCTGCTTGAAAAATTTGATCTTCTGGAACAAAAAGAATGAAAAAGCAAGGGTTTATGCTTGCTGGTCTGAAAAATATGATGTAAAACCAGCAACTATGGATTCTTGAATCACAAAAATTCTTCAAACTTGCTGCTCCAACTTTCTCCTCTGGATGCCACCTGCAAAAATAATGAAAAATACATTGAAAAGAAGTGTTAAATAGACTTAGGGTCTGATTTAGGTTTTGCTTTTATTTCAAAACCCTAAATCTCAGCTCATCAGATTTGGACGCCATCCTTCTCCTCTTGCAAAATTTTGAAATTTGAAAATCTTCAAAAATTCTCTAAGGCATGGAACTTTGGGCGCCTTTCTCCAAGAGGGGCGCTTATTTTTACCAGTGTTAGTCAAAATTTCAACTTTTTCAACTTTCCTCCATTTTGGCATGCCACTTCGCCATTAATTTCTCGTTGACAAATCAACCCAATAGACGAGTTGAGTGGTTCACGACGGAGCCTGACTGATTCTGAAGAAGACCTTCTGGAGGCACCTCCGGCTGAAAACTTGATTTTGACCTCCGAATTCATGAGAGGCTTTTCCTTCTAGGGGCGCCCAACTTCTTCAGTGTTAGCCATTTTTCTGATTTCCAAGTTCTTCCTTCTCCCTTTGATTTTCTGGTGAATCTTCGATTCCGGGAGCAATACCGATCCGACTGACTATCTGAATACTTTGTTGGATAGCCAGATTGATTTTGATGAGGCACTCTTGGACGTTACTTTTGCAAATCCCATCATTTAAAGGCCTTAAAGATTGGGCGCCTTTCTTCAAGGGGGGCGCCCACTTTCACCAGACTTAGAAAAATTTTCAATTTATTCATGTCTCTCTTCTACAGGGGATCTTGTTGAATCTTGAGCTCTGGGCATCGGATTGATGAATGTTCGGACTCGTCATGAAGCTGAGAGGATTTTAGGAGGGGTCTTCTGGAAACACTTCTGCCAAAAAGCATCTTTTAATCCTTCAAAAGCTTGGGCGCCTATCTTGACCGGGGGCGCCCACTTTACCAACACTTAGTTTATTTTTTGATTTTTTCACCTTTGCTTTCAGATTTCTCTTTTCAACTCTCATCGGACCCTCTGTTCAGCGCTTTGAATCTGATGACTGCGAGCCCCGTTTGTCGTGCTGGATAGCTCACTGGAAAGCCTGTTGCATTCTGAAGACATCTTGTTATGACTTTGACTGCAATTTCATCTGTTTCAACCCTTGAAAAGTTGGGCGCCTTTCTTCAAGAGGGGCGCCCAGTTTCTCCAGACTTAAGTCATTTTTGTCTTTACTCTCCTTCAAGTTTCAAATCTTCATCCTGTACCTTCCACTTTGACTTGAATTTGCTGGAGACTGGATTGTCGGATGCTCTGACGGGGATATCCATCGCGAAGCTAACTGAACACTGAACAACTTTCATTGGAGACCGTAACCCTAATTCACTCATTTGATGCCCTAAAAAGGTGGGCGCCTTTCTTCACTTAGGGCGCCCAAACTTAGCAGTGTTGGAAAATTTTCAAGACTTTTCAACCTTCTTCCTCGTTCCTCGTGCATGTTCATCGTTTCACCTTCTGCCGAAAGTTTGAATGCTGAAATTGACGCCTGGCAGTCGGATGACCTCCATTGATGATCTCGGAACTCCAGATATGCTTCTGAAAAAAGCTGAATAGACCTAGTAGGGCAAAACTAATTATTTTAAGATTCTGACTGCACCAGCCTGATACGGACACATTTTGAGCCAATCAAAATCAGTTCGGACCCTGTCGGACCAACTTTCTATTTTTAGAAAATTTTGCCAGTATCCGTTTCGAAAGAAACCCAGAAAAACTCAGAAAACGTTACTATTTCGAGAAAATTTCTAAAAATAGCAGTTTTCTTAAAATTTAGGGATGAAAAACTGAGATCCGGGTTTTGTAGGTTAAGCCGCTCTTAGCAGACCCAGATCGTCAGAAATTGAAAATTTTGTGTTTTAACCCTCCATGCAAGACATGCACACCCAAATTTTGACCTTTTTGACTGTTTTAACAAGACTTTTACTCATTTCTTCAAAATGTCTAAGTGTAACAAATTTTTTTATTTTGGGGTACAACATATTGTACTTATTCATAGTTGTAATCTATGAACATTAGCCATACATTTAAAATAGGGCAACTATCACACCTTTGAATTGTCTGTTTTGTTTAATGTGAAGAAGTATAAGAAAAAAGAGGCCATTTTTCATTGTTTAAATATAACAATATTTAAAAAAAGAAGTTTCCTCAACTTAATCCATATAATTGCAAAACTTATAAAATCTTATACAAAAATTCTTTAATATTTGTGGTGTCAAGAGGTGCAAGTATACCCATGTCTCTAACACGCCTCCTCTCACTACATGCATGCGTGCACACACACACACACACATTGTACAAACACATACATGTGCACATGCATACACACATGCAAATGCATCATAAAGCTTTTGAAGATTCGGGTGAATGAGTATTTTTAAAACATGAGAAAGTTCTCTCCAATCATCAATATTGTAGTTAGAAAAAGAAACTTCAAATTTGTTTTAGTTTTTCAATTTTGTATATTAAAATTCACTATACAATACTTTTATTGTCTATTGAGATTAAAATTTGTTTATTGCACATTACTTTATATTTTACTATAAAAATATTACATAATGAATTTGTGAAATACTCTTAGATACAAATGTCCCCATCATTTGTATGATCCTCAAGACTTCCTACTAGTAATAGGGAATCCTCCCCCATAAATAGTCCTTGATCACAATTTATGTGTTGTAAGAATCGGGTAATTGATTCCTAGCCATAGTATCATGGTTATTCAAGTTAATCAGCACTTGCCTTGTGATCCTAAATAAGGCTAGGTTAGCCAACTTCATAAGCATGATCAAGGCAATTACAAATAGCTACCATACCATAGATGGATAGCTTTGGGAGTCAATCTCATGTAACAAATCACAATTGTCTTCAAATATGGTAGAGTGGAATTTCCATGATATGATTGGTGGAACTACCTAGGCCTTCCATATGTTTAGTATGGCTAGTTGGGTTGATAGGTGAATTCCATAAGTGCTTGATTGGAATAAGTTTCCTTGATGATTGATCTTCCATAAAATGAATATCAAATCACCATTGATGGAATACAATTCTAATTACAATTAATTAGAGTGAAGGGTTTTCAATTGACCATGTTTTCAAAAACAAATCATGAGACATAGTGAAATGTTGTAAGTTAGTTGAATGCCAAACAATTCTTCCTCAACCTTGGTAGTTTAGACATCCATTATGTATATGGTACACCTAGTCACAAATATTTTCCCTTGATGATCTACTCAACTAAAGAAAGAGCTTGACAAACATCAACCAAATAGGAAAGCGAAATAAATCTCTTGTGCAATTAATCTTGACCTAATAGGAGGGGGAGATGACTCCCTTGTTAGAACTATTCTTCTCATGGCCTAAACATGCTTTACAAGGCCATTGCATCATTTTTTAGCAATAAATATATTATAAATGTTGCTATGGATAAATGAAAATCCCTATCTCTTGTCTTCAACCTACAAAGGATTGTTATGGATAAATGAAGAGCCCTATCTCTTGTCTTCAACCTACAAAAGATTGCTATGGAAGCTAATCTTATTTTATTCAAACTTGAGTTTTTATGCAATTACCTCTAAGTGGTGTCAAAATCAAAAGGGTTCCAAAAACAATTAAGCAAATTGTAACTGTTGGTGTGAATAAATGTCTTGTACCTAGTTATTTCTCTTACTAGGTAATTAAGCTGCGAGGCTTCCTACAGTCACATAATAATCAAAAAACTTGAGTACATTTTTTTTCTCTTCATTTATTTTGACGGCCTTGCTGAAGTTTTTTTTATTGTTTTGCTTTGTTTTTAAAGCTGTTATTTTTAGTATTATTTTTAGTTTTAAAGAGCGTGAAGATAAAATGACTATAATGATTGCGACTGCAATGGTTTTCATGCAATGAATGGTTTTAAATTGATTTTATATTTTTGTTTTGCACATTTTCAAACCTTCTAGCATGATGACAATGGGCGAGGAGAGATTTCTTAACGAGAAGCATCCAAAGCTTCCTCAATTTTGCGAGAACGGTTGAGGGATTGTTGGTGGTTGTGGAGGTTGAGAATGCTCCTCATTGACTACAAAACAACAACAAAAAAATATTTGAGAGTAAAAGAAACTCATATTGCAAAGAAACTCATTGAGCATCGTTGTCAGCTGGATCATTTGGCATTGTGTCTCTCTGTGCAAATTCTTGAGGTAAGTCAACCACAATTTTATCTTATTCTAAAACAATTTTGTTGCTATTTGTTTGATGAAGGCATTGCTTCTGTAGTTTTAAAATACAAATTTTGTTGTTAGCTGTTTAATGAAGGCATCGATTCTGTAATATTAAAAGACTCCAAATCAGTGAAGATGACTTCATTATAGATCTTCTGCCTTGTACAACACAGAGCTCATAGACTACACAAAAAGGTTACGAAAAGCACCCTGACACTCGAAACCCTTATTTTTTTTCTAATATTTGGTAGATACTTGCTCAAAGAAGAGCGAGAGAGAGCATTTGCAAAATGATGGAGGTGAAGAGAATGTTGAAAAACAACACAGAAGAGAAAAGCATGCTGAAAATCGACAGAGGAGAAGAGCATGTTGAAAACTAGTGTAGATGAGAAAAGCATAGTGGAAAATGAAGGAGGAAGCCATTCTATGCGCTTCGCAGGTCCCTCTATAACAATACATTTTCTTTTTAACAAGTATATTTGATTTTCGATGTAGGCCCTGGACATCCACTCTATGAAAGAGAGCACATGAGAAATCACAGGTTCTTAACCACATAAAAGACGAATATTTTTGAAGGATTATAAAAGCGTACGAATTATATTGAAGTCTCAGTTCAAATAATTCAGGGCATCTGATGTTTATTAGGTTAGGTTTTATTGACGGTAACAAAATGAATTAATAAAATAGAATTAAAAATAATTTCATCACATTTTTTAATTTATATATACTTTTACAATTTTGTCGACTTGGTATTTCCATTTCACTCTTAATCAAAACAAAAAAATAATATGAAAAGTGTATGTAATGGTAATAATCTTTGTAGTACAATGCTTTTAGCACTTGCACCCTCTTATAGTACAATGGTTATGTGGATAAAGCAGAGCAAACCTTTATTATTTTATGATGATTTCAAGGTTGTATTTGCTAAGCACAAATTTTACTCTCTATATTGTTTGCATTTCTTTATTAAATCAACCTATAGAATAATACTCTTGTTGTCATTAATGGGAGGCGTTTTACTTCCATTCTTCATGTACAATCCTCCATTCGCATGCTTGAATATCCTTTAATTTCTCTTAAACTTCTTCTTTATTACTTATTATGATTCCTGCATGCATCCAACGAAAAGCCTAAAATGTTATCTTTTTCTGAAGCTTCCTCATCAAACCCCCTGTATAGGTAACACGTAGTTTAACTAGATCTTAAATTGATGCTTTAAATTACATATTTCTATACAAGACAAACTCATAACTCAAATTAAATTAGTTTTATTTATTAAATTAAATAATTATAATAATAGAATTTATTTTTGTGAGGGTTATGACTTAAATAATAATACAATTTATTATTTACGCATGCTTTAAGGTAACTATTTATCAAGAGTAAACAACTACTTTTTTTTTTATTAAACATAGACATTATTATTATGAAATTTAATTAAAGCTAGCCATAATGATGAAAATAGGTGAGAAAGATAACTCTCAACGTATTTTATATATATTAATATTTAATATATGTATGCTAGTTAGTGGATATATTCACATGTTAAGTTTACTTAGATCCTAAGATTCTTTCTAGATAATGATAGTTGTCATCAGTTGTTATCTTATCTTTTGACAACACACACATGTGACCTAGGTAGTTGTGTCTAGTTGTCTTATGTCATATGATTAAGACACTTGTCATAATCTTATGACATCATATGTCTCACCTTGGCTATATAACCAAAGTGCTCTCATGCAATATACAATCAACTACATTGATTCTTTTTGCATTCATTGATAGGAATACAATTTACTCTTGTCATATTGATCTTCTGAGTATTTTGTGCTTTCCATAGGCCTTTAGATCTTGGGTAGCTATCTCCATAGCCAAATCTTACATGGTATCAGAGTTTCAGTGCTAGAGATTTCTTCCCACATTTGAGAGACCAATCTTTGTGTGAAAGTCTTGCTAGCTGTGAGTTGAGGTCTTGAGAGTCTGACCATTGAATCCAAGGTGTCAACAATTGTTTTTATTGGAGCCATTTTTATTTTTGCTTCAAAAATTTAGTTTCCACTCATTTGTGAGAAAAACAATTTTTGGGTTTTGTAGCCAAGGTTGAAATCTCAAATGGGTATCTTTTAGATTTTTGATATCTTGCACAAATCTGAAGAAAATTGTTGTACAAAAATTGTCATGTGCCATTTTCTCTTGGCTAAAGGTTAAAAAAAAATTCATTTTTCATCTTTTGCTTGTTGGATCAAAAAACCATTTTTGGGTTTTGTTCTTTGCATCAACATATTTCTAAGTTTCTATTATTGTCTACTCATTGTGAATGGATTTTTCAAAAATCAAATTAGAAGTAAACTTTTTTTTGCAGAAAACTCATTTTTTGTAGGTTAAATTCAACTTTTTTGAAAAATTCATAACTTTTAGCCACGATGTCTATTTTTGGCAAACGAGATATTGACGAAAGCTAGTTTCGAGTACTTCATAGTGGTGTAGACCATTATTTTAGGTTTTGAAGTTATTTTTCATCATGGAGGCAGATGTGAACATTCATCAATGCATGCACTAATTCTTTTTTTGTGTGCATTAGGTTTTCATTTTCTTTGCACTTCATTTCAGTTCCAAATCATTTCTCAATCAACTGTTGCTTCATAGATTCCAAAGTTGTGCTAGTTTGTGAGTTTTCCAGTGTTCCTTGGCATCGGGTTTGTTGTTATTTTTCATGATCTCGACTTAAGTCCTTGAGTGACTCTAATATGGTTTCTAGCAAACAAAAGTATCTTTCCTTGCTTTCCAAATTAAGGATTCCAATGTTAATCTATAGTGTACTTCTAGTGCTTCTTTTGCAATAGGTTATCTCATTATTGGAGGGCTAAATGGTCTCTCTTTTCCATCCTT
>VDFB02365212.1:0-39160 GCA_007258455.2 Sequoia sempervirens
GAAGCAGAAATCCAAGCCCCTTCATTCGGCTACATCCAGAAATGTAGATGAAATATTGATCACGGAAGAAGAGTCATGGGAGCAAGTCAGAATTCCTTCGCCAGTTTTGGAAAGAGATATGGAGCCAATTCAGTTGGAAGATGATTATCACCATTCCCCTACAGGCATGGAGATTCTTGAGTCAGAAGATGATATGGAAATTATGGATGGAGAATTCGAAGAGGGAATGATTTTTTCCCTCAAGGGAATCTAGGAAAACCCATCCGTGCAAGAAATTCAAGATATACCAGAAGTTCAGGATATGCAAGACGTCCAAAATCATCAAGAAGATGGAATTGAACAGTCAACCATCCCAGATTGGCCGAAAGAGAGACTAAAGATAAGGGCACCAATAGAGGTACCAGAAGAAGATGATACTGCAGACTTCTTGGCGAGGCTAGTGCAGACTGCCACAAGAAAGCCAGCCAAGAAATTTTATACCATACAGAGAGATGAAGCTGGTAACCGGACAGTGCATATTGCAATACCCACAGTGGAAAAGTCACGGGATGAGATTGCTCCAAATGAATATGCCATTACAACTATTGATATTGGTCCGACAACAAAAGGACAAGAAGTTGAGGACTTGGATAATTATGTTGCCACCATCAAGTCTAGGCTGGAGAAAGAAGTGGCGAAGAAAAGGGAATATAAAAGAGAGATTCAACATCTGAAAGAATATATCCAGCATTTAACTAGGCCTCTTAATCAAGGTGACCAATCAGCACCTCCACTTCCAAATTCTTCACAGGAGCCGGTCAGAAATTTTGAAGAGGAATTGACTACAGCTAGAGAAACTAAAGAATGGATGGCAGGAAAGAGGGAAGAGGTAATGGCATTCGTAGAGAAGTTGGCATATGTTTATGAGCAAACTTCTTTTTCTGCTATCACGAGTTGCAAACTTAGCAGAAGCATGGGATGGCCTCCAAGACATTCAAAATAAAATTATCCCATGTCTTCGAGAGATAAAGGGTATTCCAAAGCAGAGATTGATTGATGAGAAGATTATTGGAGTTGGAGCGGCATATGATTTCAGCAGCTGGTACTATGAACTGATCTCACGAGGAGAAGTCCTGGAAAGAGTAAAGGAAGATGGAGCCAAAATTGAAGAGCAAGCAAAGGAGATTCAGAGTAAAATTTTCCAAATGGCTACAGATGTGCTTGACAAAGATATTGTCCGAAGAAAACACTTGCAGCCAGAAAATTTAAAGGATAAAGTTCAAAGAATTTTCTCTACTACTTCCGAGCCAATCATGAAGGAAAATTTGACCAAAGCATTCAACTTCCTGACCGTCCGAAACACTTTCTTGCTGCATGAATTAGAATGGACAATCACCTTTGCAGAATGTGCAGTGTTGGCGTAACAACTAGCACCTCTGGAGTAAGAGTTGGTACGGACAGCTATGCACACTACGCAATGAGTGCTCTTCAAATTAGGAGGGGAAGCTCCCTCATTGTGCTTGACAAAAGTACTTGCAAAGGAAAATAAACTAAACTATATCCTGTCTTTTTGCTTCAGCTGTACAGGTGCAAGGCTTTCTTGAAAACTATATACGTTGCAGCTGAGTATTTTCTGGTTTCGCAGACTACTAACTACAACTATGCCAATTACTTAAAATCTATCCAGTTTCCTCAAGAAAACAGAGCATGAGAAAATGGAGCGGGGATAACTATCAGACGATAAACGAGTATAGATTCTCAACTTGAAGCTGCAAGGTGGCACATCTATCAGCTCAATCTAAACAAGCTTCTATTGGCAACCGGGCTATCACACGCATAACCAATAATGGAATCTCAACTTTGAAGGCGAGGCACAACTATCACTAACCAACAAGTTTGTTTACAACAACACATGATAACCAAGTGCATTCTCTACTAAAGGCAAGGTGGCGAACTATCATCAATCAACAAGTTTATTGAACACAAAACAGATTTGATCTAATTAAGGAAAGAATTCAAATACAATTGTATGCTGAAACCCCTATGTGGCATAAATACCATTATAATAGCAAATACTCATGAATAGATACAGAACGAGCAATATTATAGGCAAGGTAGGCACAGCATATATTTCTCTCTCGTGCAAAAGTTCTTGAACAGATACAATAATAGCAATACTACAAACAAGGTGGGCACAGCATGTATGCTATCACGCAAAAGTTATGTACAAATGAGCAAAAGCTCTTATTTATAGACATCAAAAGGTGTAGGGAACCCTAAAATCACCTTGAGTCAACTACGCCTTTGGTAATGCATGTAATTTTATTTTCATTAAACCCTAATAAAGTAGAACTATATGGCCAGCTTAACTGGAAAGTTACCATCAGTTAACCGGTAAATCTAACCTAAATGGACAATGTGCAAGCATGCGCGTCCTTATTTAAAGCAAAGTTAACTGGACACTACCCTCAATTAACTGAAAACCCTAACCCTAACTCCTGCAAAAGATAATCCCAAGAAAGAGATAAGCATATATGAAGTCAGCAAGTGAACTCAAGACTGAAAGTCGAGTTAACTGCTGCTCATGACTCAATCCTCAAAATTAACTGCAGGTCCCAACTGGCAGATCATTACTGACTGATCACTCTAGATCATCACTGTCCATCAAGTCGTCCAGGAACTAATTGATGACACTGTCTTCTGGCACTTTGATTCTCTCCACGATGATGACCTACCTCTGGCACTCAACGTCACCATCCTTAACTGCTTATAGTTGCTTTCTTGTCATTATAGAGATGTGATCCAGAATCTCCATCAAGATATCACGAACATGCTTATGGAACTTAGTTTGCACAGCCTCGAGATCAGCGTAGGTACCATCTTCACGAAGATAATGGCACGCGATTTGAGTGACTTTGGCGGCTCCGTAAATGGAGTGATCTCTGTTCCTTCTACAGCTTAATGCTTCTGATGCTTTTCTTGATTCTTCTCAACGAAAAAGTGTTGCATGATGAAACCACAAAGCCTGACCGCGAACACTCTGGTTGCGAGAAATACACACGAACTCACTGCACACGCAGAATTCCAATGGTCCACCCCACGTCTACGCCTGTCAAATTGTCTAAATCAATCGCCGGATGTGCTTGATCTTCATTGTCAGCTGCTCTGACGAAAACATAAATTAAGACCGATTTGGTCTTGAATTCAATCTAGTTGAACCGCCTTCTGAAAAACTTGCCCATTGACTGTGAACATGGCTATGTTCTGACAACTTTCTCTGGAAAGCTAAAATGGCACCTGGTGAGGCTAAAAATACCCTGTTGGAGGATATTTTTCACCAAAAATTCTAAGACATGGGTTTTGTCCGGAAAATGATTCTAAGACAACCCACAATGTCAGAATTGTGCAAACACGTCGTTTAGCTTGGCATGCAAATATTCTTCAGTCGAGAATTGTAGGGGTTTTTTAGAGCTTCCTGGGGAAATTTTTCTTGAGAAAATCTGGAACATGGGTTTTGCGCACAACGGAATTCTGAACAAACCCACATGATGCGATTTTCTAAAAGATGTGATTTAGGCCCACATGCAAAGAAATCTTCAGAAAAAAGCACAGAGCTTTAGAATGAAGGCTGCGGGGCAATTTTCTCGAAAAAATCTAAGACATGGATTTTGCTACTGATGCTGAAATATGCGAACCCAGATGGTCAGATTCTGAATATTTTGTCGTTTTCTTTGACATGCGTAGAAAGTACCTAAGATGAGATATAGAAATAAGACAGAAGAAAGAAGGTTTTATTTGCTTTGCTTCTGTAGAATTCACCTATCTCTGTTTTGGAATTCGATGAAACTTGCATGCAAACTAAAAAAAAAGTCTGGAATATTCTTCTTCTGAACAAATTGAATCCGTCGCTATGAAAAACGCTGAAATCTGACACCTATAACACCTTTAAATTGCTGCTCGCTTAAGAAGAATGTATATTTCTAAGCTTGTGATGAAGAAATAATGGACGCCTAAACTTGAATAAATAGAGTTTCATCACTAGAATTCGCAAAAATGCATGCAACCTTGAAAATTGCACTTGGCTTATGATTGGACCCCAATTTAGTTAACTAAAGACTAAATAAAGCACCATGCTTTAGAACTAAAAGTCGCCTTATTAAGACTTCAGTTGGCAACACTATTTAAAGCACCATGCGAATTAAGCTTCAGTTGACAAATATTAATATTGAATTTGCCATACTTCACATGCTTTAAATTCATGCTTTAAGGATTAAGGCGTCCCTTTTTAGAAACTGAAGTTGACAATAGTGAAGCGCAAACTTCACAAAATCTTCACAAAGCTTAACTAATGCGCCATGCATTCAAACTCAAGTTGATTTTCAAACATGCACTTCAGTTAAGTGCACATGGAAACGAGTTAACTCAACATGCAAAGTCAGTTAACTGAACATGCAAACTAGTTAACTTGACATGCGAATTGAAAGAACACTCAACATGCCAAAATATGAACTAGAGATAACAACCCAGAAATCGTCACCTAATCCAAAGCTCTAACTCGCTAGGGGCGATTTACTTCAAATTTCTTTCTAAAAATCCGTCTCCTTTGACCCCTTCTTACAGCTCTTCAGACTTAGCCAATTTGATAGGTAATGGATTTGAACGCTTTCCAGATCTTCGTCATCCTGCACCATTTAATCGACTTCACCGATTGCTGGAATGCAGTGTATCGCAGCTGTGACAAAATCATCAAAAGGTACCTTGAGATCAACATCATAAAACTAAGACCAAGGCTCAAAATCCAAGGGTTTTACAAAACATTTTTCTTTATCTTCAGTCAAATTTGTTACATCTCCCATCTCGTAGTCATGGTGCAAATCTTCATAACTTCATTAACCAATTTCGTGATCGGATCGTAGGGTTCACCTACTGTGAAATGGACTCAATTCTCATGATACAAATGCGAAGCGGTCATTCCAAAAAAAACATCATCTCGAGGGTGAAATCATATGCTTTTCTTGAAGTTGCTCTTTTCCCCCGACTTAGCCGCCATTTCGAACTGACCAAAATAACATTAAAACTCTGACTACAGGCCGCTGAGTCATCTTTTGATCTGACGGAGACAGGCAACAGAAAGCTGAACGTAACACAGACAAATTGAATATCTAAGATCATCAAAAAGAAGGCATTAAAGGCTTGAAAAGCTCAAGCGCCTTTCTAAAAATGTGCTCTTTTGCTCATTCCTTGATATTTTGACTAAGATTTGACCCCATGTTTGACCTCTGGCTCAAGCACTTCTGCAACTCAGATTCACCTACTAACGGATGCGTCGCGAAGCCTGAACAAATGTGAGACAAACATCTCGGGTAGCATTTAGTCAAAAACCTTCATTTGATAATTTCAAAAGATGGGCACCTTTCTCAAAAGTCATTTTTCCAAGAGCAACCACTCGCCTCCTCTCTATTTTAAGTACGTATATCTTCCGTAGAATTTGCATCAAATGTGTCCATGACAGTTTTAATAGGCCCATCATGGCTAACATGATACGGACAAATGTCCGTTGAGGTGGATAAAACCCTAAAAACAAGATTCGAGCTCTTAAAAGATAGTGCCCTTTGAAAATGTGCTCCCTCTCCGTGAGAGAAAATTTTGATGATTTTCCTTCCGATTTCTACTTTTCTCTTAAATTTCTTCACAATAAAACCGGAATATGACACTAACACCAACTCCATATTTAAAAACCCCAAAAAAGACCTTCTGACATCACTTTAACAAGATTAAGACTCAATTAAGCAAAATGCCTTAGTGAAGCAAAAATTTTGGTTTTGGGTACCAACATTAGGCTCCGTCTGGTGACCATGTCGGATACTTACGGCATAGGAGATCCCTAGAATCTCATTGTGTTCGTAGACCAGTGACTTATAAGTTGGGTATATGGAGTCAGGACTTTCCTAATCACCTAAAACATCGAAGTTTCCTAAAAACTTAACCTAGAAATCACCTAAAACACGACATAACATCACAGAACGGGGAAAAACAAAACAACATAACGATAAAGCATAAGGTAAAAAAAATTAAAGAAAATCACTCCACCCCTGAAGGAATGAAGTGCTTTGGATATTGTCTACTGCATGGCAGCGGGAAGAGCCTCCCACCAATGTCGTTTCTGCCTAAAAGGCTTGACTTCTCTTCTGATGGGAATTGCAGGAGGCAATCCTTCTGGAATGAAGATTCTTAGGTATTCATATATCCATACACAAGTACTCTGCCAAAGGTCAGAATATGATGCAAATGGGAAATCTAATACCCCGAAGGTATTAGTTCTATTGTTGTCCATCCTGGGGATGTCGAATTCTTCAAACTAATCGATCGAGTTCCAAACTCGATTTTTGTAATGCCGTAGGTGATCTTTTCTGACCTGATAATATCCTTTGACCGGCTCATCGATCAGCTCTACATCACCTTTAACACATAGGAATTTGATTCCCATGTCTTCGGCATCTTTGAGGCCTTGCAGAAGCACCTCTTTTTCAGCGTCAGTTAATTCTAATTGCTGGAAATTTGCAACTGGGTTCAACTGTCCTTTAGGGGATATGATCAATTCCCCTTCTTCTAAAAATGTTGTTGAACAACCTCCATCGAACTGTATTGTCCATGACTTCGTATCCTCTATCGGTCTCTTTTCAGAACAAGCAATGTTCTGGTCTTTAACTTTTATCTCTGACAAAGTTACACAATTACTAGGACCCGTTTCAGGCTTTGCTTCTGTTGGAACAGATGACTTGAACATAGCCTGCTTCTTTGCAACCTTGAGAATCTGATCTAGTTCTTCTGGATGGTTGTGAAGATATTCCAATTGCGATATTTGTACCTTGGTCTTCATCATGGAAGCTACAATGTCAAAATTTGCTGAAGACGTCTTGAGCAACTAGCATAGTAATCTCATGTGAAGGTTTGGGTTTAGAAGTGAAAGGCACTTCTTTACCCTCTTCGTTTGATTTCCGCCTTTCTTCTTCTTCTCCCTGTGCCTTGAAATGTTGAGCATGTGTAAACACAGGAGGAGCGTACTGACAGTATTCTTCTTGTTCTTCTTGATTTACGGGTTCTTCATCAAAGTATCCCGCTGCAGAGTCGCCATCGAAGTTGTCCATTTGTGGTAAAACAACCTTCGAACTTGGTGTTGGTACAAAACTAGAATTGGGAGCAGCTTCAGTGTATCCCATGATTTGGATCATTCTCAGGTTCTCTAGACATGTGGATCCAGTATGTGTATCGATGTCGTGGAAAGGACAAAATACTGCACTGTGTGCAGCTTCAATCATTGGTCTTGGTGGAGATGTTGGCAACCGTGGCTGAAGATTGTCTCTCTTTGGCTGGTACGGTTGCTGAACTGGAGATCTGATAGAATCTATTTTCATCAAGCCGGAAGTGATCATATTATCTTCGAACTCGATGGCGTGTTCTTGTGCACTCTTCAACTCTGTTGCTTTGGCCGTCTTGAGGAAGAAGGCTATCTCTGATGGAAGAGCATTTATGAAACAGCTTATCAGAATCTCCGGTGATGGATCGAGTGTAGAAGAAATTCTTGTAACAAGGCGATTAAATCTTGCTACAAAATCCCCTCGTATTGTTCTTTGTGCTCACATCTTTGAATTTGTAAGTTGGGCGAACAACATATGATTGTCTTCAGCGGGCTTGAATCTCGCCAAAAACTTGTCGCTCATAGTTGCCCAGCTTGTGATACTGCCTGGCGCCAGGTGATTGAACCAGTTAGCAGCATTTCTTGCAAGAGTCTCGACGAGGCGCGATAATCTTCATGCCCGCGTGCGGGGCAACACAAGCCGTTGTGAAAACGAAAAATGGTCACTCCGGTGTTGTGTTCCCGTAAGCCTTGAAACCCGGGGAAAAGCGGCTTCATGACCCTTTAGGTAACTCATGATTTACCTCAAGAAGCCAAGGTCCAATATTACCCACAAGGTATTAGAGTTGAATGCTTTGTCGGCGATATTGTTGTTATCACCCCATTGCTTGTGTGGTCCATTACTGTCCGGATGCGAGTGTGATCATTCCCGTGAAATAAAAGCGTTTAGCTTTTCTTGAAGTTTTCTTGCCTCGTGCCCCACGGTGGGCGCCAAAAAACTGTTGGCGTAAAATCTAACACCTCTGGAGTGCAGGTTTGTACGGACAGCTATGTACACTACGCAATGAGTGCTCTTCAAATTAGGAGGGGAAGCTCCCTCGTTGTGCTGGAATGCATGAAAGAAAAGTAATCTAAGTCCTATCTTTTTGTTCTCAGCTGGAAGAGGCACAAGGTTAAGAAAACCAAGAACGTTGCAGCTAAGGATTTTCTGGTTTCGCAGATCAGTAACTACAACTAAGCTAACTACTTTAAATCTATCCAGTTTCCTCAAGAAAACAGAGCATGAGGAAATGGAGCAGGGATGACTATCTGACGATAAGCGGGTTTAGACTCTCTACTTGAAGGCAAGGTGGGCACAACTATCATCTCAATCTAAACCAGCTTATTGAGCACAACAGATTTAAGAATTTACTAAGCGATCTTATGAAACCCTAGGTGGTATAACACTTAATCGAATCAGCAAAGCCTTCACAAAACAGCCTTTATCTTTATAATCTCGTGAAACCCTATGTGGTATAACCTTCAACTATATCGATAAAGATTCACAAAACAGATTTACCGCTGCAACTTCTCGAAACCCTAAGTGGTATAACGATCGATCACAATGATAAATTAACACAAAACAGCCTTATCACTTCAATCTTTTGGAACCCTAGGTGGTATAACAATTGATTTCAATGATAAAGATGTTCAAACAGATATCTAATCTATGGAAAGAATTCAGCATCACAATCTTTCGAAACCCTAGGTGGTATAACAATCAATTGCAATATTGAAGACACATGAACAAATACGAAAAAGAGTAATATTGAGGGCAAGGTGGGCACAGCATATATTCCTCTCTCAAGCAAAAGTTATTTACAAATGAGCGTAAGCTCTTATTTATATACATCAAGGTGTAGGGAACCCTAAAATCACCTTGTGTTATCTATAGTTCTTGCAATGCATGCAAGCAATGCGCCCAAACCCTAATTAAGTAAACTATACAGTCAACTGGGAAACTACCCTCAGTTTGACTGAAACATCTAATCTAAAATGGACAATTGTGCGAGCATGCACGTCCTTATTGAACACAAATTAACTGGAAGACTATCATCAGTTAACGTAAAACCCTAAATAAAACTCCAAGTAAACAAGATGAATCTCAGAATAGACATGCATGAGGTGAGACAGCCAGTTAACTTGAAAGGGTAACGCCAAGTTAACTCCTGTGTATAATGTCTATCCCGAGAGGTGAGAAACTGAAGTCTACTGGTCGTGATCTCGAGCAACCAATCCCTCAACGAGATTGTTAACTGCATCAACATCTGAAAGTCAACAACTTGAGCAATCTTGGCAATCTTTGCACACTCAAACTAGCATTTCACTGACCTATAGCTTTGGCGGCTCCGTAACTGAAGTGATGGCGACTATCTCTTCTGCAGCTTGATACAAATCGGTCACCGGCTTTACGGCAGCCGAAATCATGGATTAAGACCGGTTGGTCGCCAGGCTTCAGTCTGTCCTCAAAGCTGCTGTTGTGAACGGCTATGTTACGACAACTTTAAAGAAGCTAAAAGGAGTACCTGTGAGGAGCTAAAAATAGCCTTTCGAAGATTTATTTTCGGCGAAAAATCTGAGATATGGGTTTTGTCCAGAAGAAGATTCTAAGACAACCCAGAACGTCAGAAATGCAAAAATCTAACTTCTACTCGACCATGCAAAGACTTTTCAGTTGAGAAAATTAGAAACTCGAGAACGAATGCTCTGGAGTTAAAAATTCCTAAAAAGTCAAACGCACGATTTTAATTCGAGGAAGCTATATAGAAATGATCCAGATGCTGAGACTTGTCGAATTTCGCCAATTTCAGGAACATGCGAATTGAAATCTAAGAGAAATCTGAGATTGAAGGATGAAAAAGACGTTTTTTGTATGTCTTCTTCTGTGAAAATCGCTCAAGATTTCTTTGAATTGCTGAGAACTGTGAACTTTTAACCTGCAAAAAGATGTATTTGATGAAAACGCCTCTGGAAATTGATGTGAAATTTGCCTTTGCTTTGGAAGAATTCGCCTTTATTTCTGAAGAAAACCACGAATTTATCCTTGAAATTTGCGCCTTTGTTCTGAAGAAATTCGAATCTCTTTGAAGTTTGCTTTGAAAATTAACAAAATTCGATTTCTTTTGAAAATATGAATTAGCTTTGAAAATTGCGAATTTCTCTTGAGATTGAATCTTCTCTTTGAAAAATACGAATTTTAATGAAAGGTCTGTGAATAACAAATGATGACGCCATACTTGAATAAGAAGAAATTCGCACCAATTGAGCAACTGCAAGAATTCAAAACCCTGACAAGAATAGAAATCCTCTGATTGGTTGCCTTTCAGTTCGACTGCCACTGACTGGAAGTTCAAATTTGAAAATAATAATAAAATATTTATTATCATGCAAAGGCGCTAAAAATAGAAAATTCTGAACTTCAGTTGACAAACTGGTTGAAGCTCTGAGATTCATCTTTTGACTTTACTGATTCCGAAAAGTCATCTCTTGAGCACATAGGCGTCCATTTACTCAAGATACTTCATTTTTTACTAACTTCCTACTTTGTAGCTGACTGCAAAGTCACGACTGGCCAACTTCGCCACTGATTTCCGGATGACCGGGTGATGCTGAGACTGATCTGAGATAATCAACGGAAAGCCCACTGAACAAGGAAGAAATGTCTGCTGGGAGACATAACTGCAAAATCCATCATTTAACCCCTTGAAAAATTAGGCGCACCTGATTAAATTGCTTTACGGGTTCCAGACAGCCATTTTCCTAAACTACCATCTGACGCTTCAAGCAGTGGCGGCTGATTGAAACGGTGAACCCTATTTGTCTGAGATGAAGCTCCGCGGCATGGTAGGTAATGCATCAATGGCCCCGCTCACCACGGCGGCTAAAAGGCTGTGTTAAAGAACCTCAAAGAAAAGCGCCCCTGGCTCAAGGTTGCACTTTGGACATTTCAACGAAAATCAAACGTCATCAAAATACCCTACTTTGATAGTTGATATCTAGAGCTGGGATGACCCGATTCAGGTATTATCTGCTTTAACGGATAGCCAGGAGGGCCCTTAAGAGAAGTCACTGGAGGTATCGAGGCAAGAAAACTGCTTCTAAGACCTCAAAAACTCCAGTGCGTATTTTAAATACGTTTACCGCTCCCAGACTTATAGACATTTTCTGGACGTTTTCGGACATCTTTACTTTGTAATATGACACCAAAGACCTCGCACGCACGAGCGACTGCCAAATGCTGAAGGCTGTCGGCTATGCTCGTTGGAAAGATAACTTGATTACGCTCAATAGTCGTGAAGACTTCGAACGCGAACGGGCTCATCTGATCAGCCTAAAGGCTAGGCGCCTTAAGGCCATGAAAATACACTGAAAAACCATTTGTTGGTTCGCCCGGAAAATTACGTGCTTGGTAGAATCTCCGCCACGACCACCAGGAACGTCGGATCGACAAGCTGAATGATGCATCGCGGAGCTGGGCAAGAATACTACTGATGTCGTGAAGACTCTGTCTGCAAATTCTGGCATCTGAGGGGTCCTTTAAGCCAGCGCCCCTGGCTTGTACTTGCACTGGGCATAAACGGAGAAGCTCAAAAACATGAAAAACTCCATTTTAAGCTGTTCTTTGGACGACTGCCGCCTGAACTCTGAGAGTCGGATGACTGCGCTTGATATCTCATCGGATAAGCAGACTAGCTGTCAACAAATTGACTGTCTTCGGCATCGAAACTGACAAGTTTTACCCCTGCCTTGAAATGGGCGCCCTCAGGCTAGAGGCGCGCTTTTGCCTGAAATGAGCAAAATTTCCATCTCCTAAAATTTAGGGATTTTACCTTCTGTTGTGAATAATTGGAACTGTGAGTCTCGGAACGCCTCGCTGGATAGCTCGACGGATAGCCAGGCTGATTCTGAAGAGATTGACTGGATGCTTGAGCACTTCAGACAAGATCTTGACCTCCAAAAAACTGGGCGCCCCTGAGCTATACTTGCACTTTGAGGTTTTTCCTCTGAAAAATCTTCGTGTTTTGACCACTGAAAACTCTGTTTCGATCATTGAAACGACCGTGTACAATGTGAAATGTCGTCGTGAGATGCTCCTCCATTGTGAAAAACTCCATTCTGAGTCTCTGCTTCAGGTTCTGATCAATATAACTGACTTTGACCGACCAACTATTGACAAAAACTCTATGCTTGACATTGCCCAAAACTGTGTTTTACATCAAATTAGCAAGGTTTAGACTTTTAAATGCAGAATGCCTTGATGAAGCAAAAAAATTTGGTTTGGGTACAACAGACTTTTGATAAATTAGAATCAATTGCGACCATTTTTTTTGTAAATAGATTCTGTAAGGGAGTTGCATTCTCCAAATAACTATTTATAAACCCTGGGAGTCAAGTTCTATAACTATTTATATCTTACTAAGCTTATCTACATCTAGTATTTGAAGTTGTTTCTATTTCAATTTCCTTTCTTCTTTTCTGTTTTTCATCTCTTTCAAAATGGCAAAAATACTTGGCTCATAAGGAAAGTTATCATAATGAACTGGAAGCAAAAAGACATGGATCATAAGGAAAGACTTTTGCTAAATTAGAATCAATTGCAACCAATTTTTTTGTAAATAGATTCTCTAAGGGAGCTGCATTCTCCAAATAACTATTTATAAACCCTGGGAGTTAACTATGTTCTACCCATAGAAGAATGGTCTTAGAGGTTGAATTTTGCATTTATAAAACCATGAATATTTATTAATGGAATTTAACATGGTTTTAAATGACATCTTGTGTACTGGGCCAACAGTCAGTCATCTGAGGCTTACTATCATTTTCAAATGCGTTTATGTGGCCAAATTCAACACCATGCAATATCAAAGCATCCTTCTATAAGGTCTTGGACTCGAGTTAGTAAAAATAGGTTTTGTACTATCTACGATTGGATGTTCAACGGTGATGCACCCCTGCACCTCTGTTCTCCTTCCTTGGTTCTTATTTTCATCCCTTTGTCCACATTTCCATGTTATGATCTCATTCATTGATTGTTCCTAGGATTTCGGTGGTACTTTTAGGCATCTCCATTTTGCATTCCTGCATTTCTTTGTTTCCCACAAGAGGTGTTTTAGTGGAACATTGCATAATTGTAACCATAATAGAAGGTTCTTCTACATTACCAAATGATCTGCATTGAATCAACAATCCTGTGGACAACAAACTAAACTGTTGAAGTTGAGATGTGTTATTGAAGGAAACAATTAATTACAACAAACGTTGTAGATTAGAGAAAATGATTTGCAGCAGAATCAAAGGCACAAGAAAGCAATGCCAATTTATTGAAATTGTGCCTATTGAATAGGCTCACAAAGGGAAACTAAGTTGGCTATCCATGAAATTGATTACATAAGCATACAAAATGAAATCTCAAAAAAGAAAAAACTTTCCTAATTTTTGAGCTAGTTTCAACCATTTATAAGATGCCTACGTTAATTCTTATTCCCAAGTTTTCATTCTAATCAACTAATGACTAACATATTTAAAGCCCTTCCTTAATGATGAAACCAAAAGCAATTCCAAGCTAAATTCTAAATTTGACAAAGTTATCTCTACTAAGTGGTTTATTCATTATGTCTGCAAAGTGCAATCTAATCCTCTGTGGGACAATAGTAAAGACAAATGTCTTCATTATCAACCAATTGGCGGATGTAATGGTGATGAACTTCAATATGTTTGGTTTTGGAATGACAGACTGGATTCTTCACTATATTGAGGACTCCCTGACTATCAGAGAAGAGTGAAGTCAGTGTAGTTGAAGATTGACCAAGATCTGTCTTATCCACATCACTTTACAACTTGTATTGAAAACTGCCAGGATAAGGCAACTGTATGTTGTAACTTTCTCTGCCATGAAATAACTCCTAATCCAAGAGTAAAGATATGTTTAGTTGTAGAACAGTTAGTAACAATTGATCCAACTGTATGGGGGTCAGTGTACTCAATAGCATGAAATTGACAGGACACTGATAAATAATGCCAATGGTGAGTGTTCCTTTAGCTTGCCAATGTTCTTCTTAAGGGTTGGACATGAATTTGGAAAGGCAACTGACTGCAAAACATAAGTCTGAATGGGTGATGGTAAGATAAATCAAACCACCCACTAGTTGATGATACATTGATTCATTGATTGGTGGTGAATCAATATTAGTTGAGAGTTTGATCTCAATTTTCATAGTATGGATAGAGGATTACATTCATACATTAAAAAAATTTCAAAATAGATTTAGCATAATTAATTTGAGATATAAATATGGCATTCCTAAGTTGACAAAATTCTATACCTAAACAATAATATATGAGCCCAAGATTGGTCATTTCAAAAATATTACAAAGATCAGATTTCACCTTTTGAATCGACTTGGCTGTGCTTTCGGTGATGGAAAGATTGTCAACATAAACAACTAGCAACACAATGTGATTATTAGTGATTTTTATATAACTATTTAGAGAGGAATAAATTCCAATCCTGAATCTCAAAGGTGTTGATCAATATTTTTATGCTAGTCTCTAGGAGCCTGCTTAAGTATATACAAAAACTTAACAACGTGCAAACCAAATGTTCTTTTCTTGGAACTTGGAACCCTTGTGGCTGCACCATGTAGACTGTTGCTAAATGGCCATTCAAGAATGTGCTTTCGATGTCCATTTATAGACTCTCCATCCAAACTGAGCAACAATAGAAATTTGTAACAAACCACCTCCTTCTACAAAGGATTCACTTGGGTTTTTAACCATATAGTAATAAATTAACACCATGAAATAGGATATAAATTTTTTTCTTTTCAATAAATGAGATTGTAACTGCATAACTGAATTTATAAACATTTCATAACAAACTTTCTTTGCTTTTCGAATTGAAAAGAATTAACAACTTTTTCCTTTTATAAATTCCACATGAATAATTGCAAATAAATAAGATATAACATTAACTTTTAAGGAACAAGGTCAGAGATCCCATATCTGGATACTTTCTATCTTCCAAGACTCGGCATGTTATCTGCAAGAGGGAGAGCATCACCCAGGTGCTTCACCTCCAACTGTAGACCAACGGTCCCCTGGACACCTTCCTATTTGGAAGTGGCCCTACCCTTCAATGAAGGGTATAGTTAAGAACCCCCTAGTATTTCCATCTGAGCTCTGGTGTTGTGCCCTACTTAACCAATACCGTCGAACAACTATGGATACCTTCCAACTATGAATGACAACTCTGATTAGTTAAGTAAATCTAGGACACAGTGAATCGACAAGTGCAAGCAGAGACTATTGCACTCACTTTGGCCAAAGTATTTGAACTATGTTCAACCACTACTTACGAGTGGAGTCGTTTGTTCACCCACCTCTACTCGACTTGGAGAACCATAGCCAACCTAAGGTTGACTCGAACTTGTTGTTCGACCATTGGTTAATCATATTGAAAGCTCTTACTTATCACACATTGACTCCCCAAGTCAAACACAACTGAGTTGGTTGGTTATTACTAACTTCAAGCACTCAAGTTACATCACATAACTACCCGGGTCTTGGCGACTGCCACAAGTTCGAAGCTTACCAAACTCATAAGAGTAACTACTCTTGTAAACTTTTGACAAAACTTGACAAAAAAGGTAATAATTTGACCTTCTTGCTCATACTATAATATATAGACATCATAAACAAAATCCCCATTTTGACGGGTGTTTTCCCATTAATGAACATAACTCACCTTTAGGGTTTAGTCTTTCCAAACAAATAGTGAGGTCTTGCTTCTTAAAGATTCCTTTTTAAATTACAATCTCTTTTGACAAGATGTCGGTAAAAGAATACAAAGAATAACTAAAATATTGCATCGTGTAGGCATCTCTATCAAAGGTTTGGCACTGACCGTGCTTTAGACTTTTCTACCAATTCTTTGGTTCTTAGCCAAATAATCTTTGGCGCAATAACAACAAAGAAAACATGGTCCAACATTTGCTTACCATAGGTTCTTTAATGAACTTTTTTTACAAATTATTTGCATTCCACTAAAAGCTTATGGATTGGAAAAGAAGGAAAAACAATTTCCTTTAAGAATAGAGAAAGACTCTCATTAATTAAGTGGCAGATTTCAAGATCCTTTCACAGCCATTCTTTGCAAAAGAGGGTTTAAGAGTAAGAATACCCCATACTGATTTAAAGGAACTAATTCTTTCCAGTAAACCCAAAAGAAAAACTATTTCATCAAGGAAGATTGAAAATAAGAAATGATGCTTGCATAAGAAAGGTTATAGTCAAGATTGCCTCAATACAAGTTCATAAAAACCATTATCATTCCAATATACACAAGGAAATGACTTATTTCCACTAGAAAGAAAATGAAGAGACTACTTGCCTGCTCACAAGTTCAAGAGTTGTCTAATTTTAATGTGCTACACTCAGCCCAGTCATAGCCAAAGGGGAGTCTCTAATTCCTGTTCCAACTCTAACAAGCAACTAAGACAAAGGTAGAAGGCAGCAAATTCTTCCACGGTTCTACTATTCCTGCCTTTCAATTTGTAGTAAACAAAAGAGTAATTCTCCTATCTGCGTTTTCTTCCACCAAGAATACCACGGCTCTCTCCTTTCTTTGCAGTCAAGAAAAATAGAAAAAATGATAATGCCCCCAAAGAAGACTCTCCAAGCTCTTTTTACCAACGCTAATAACTAACTACCCTTCACTGGGCATTCCCATTTACTAACTTGGATTAATTCCCTATCCAAAATAACTGAATCTGTTTTTAGCTTTAGCACCAAGATTAAAGGTGGTTTGAGAACAGTTATGGAACAAGAAACATCCAGCAAAAGCCATGATGGTAAGAAGATTTTTTAGTAGGTTTAAAATTAGTTCCAAATCCAAACCCCACATAGCCCTTTGCCATGTTGGTTGGCAGATTAGAAAAGGTATTTAAAAGCTTTCTCAAGCTGCCACCTTCGTGGCTTCTTGCACAGCCTATAAGGCTTAAGGCTAGCACTTAAATATTGTATATAATGCTTATCCTCAAATAACAAATGCCTCCCTATTCATAGGGTCAAGCATTTTTCCTTACCATGGATTAACAACCATACAAATAACATTCAAATGCAATTTAAATATATTGTATAGTATTAGAAATATCAATGCCACATAGTGGTGTCAATAATATAGGTCGGCGGTTGTTAATTCTCGCCTATATATATATATATATTGGCATCATTGCCATATTACCATGAACATTATGATAACCATTTCCAGTTATCTCCCATCATGCTTCCATTAGCATACATACATTTAAATATCAACGACATTAAATATCAATATATAATATATAATGAATATATATGTATGTATAAATGTATTATTCGATTTGCATTAATATATATATTTATATCCACAAATGAACATATATACAAACGTCGATGTGTACTCATCGTATACGTATGTAGATATATATCCATATGAGCTTATATATATATATGTGTGTGTGTGTGTGTTCCTTTTATTAACATTTATACATACATACGTATCTTTTTACATTATACAAGTAAATGGTCACCCAATTATCCCAATTTATTTGCAATCCAATTAAATGAAAAGAACATGACTAAGCAACCTTTGAGTTTATTGACAACCCTAGACACGCTTGATTAACGGAGTTAAACCCTTGACCTATGTGGTGCAAAGAAAACTCAGATGGCATTGCTAGTAAATCCTTAACTTTACCCTTCTTCCGGGTGATACTCTCCCTCTCCCTCTAGAGGGCGTGAGGAAACAATCTTGCAATTCCACTCAAGAAACAACTGAGTAGTTAGTTGTTAACATTTACATCATAATCATATTGTTACATATTCATCAATAATTCATTTGAATGCAAAAACATCACCTCGCATGAAATTCATCATAGCATTTATCTTTCAAAATTTGATAATCACATAATTCATCATAGCATCTACCATAAAGTAAAAAGTAATTTTGGAATTCAAAGGCGGGGTGTAACAAGGTAACCATCTTTGCATATCCTTTTGCAACAAGTCTACCTTTGTACTTGTCTAAAGAACCATTTGATTTTGTATACTCATTTGCAACCAATGGGCTTCCTCCCTTGGGGTAATTTAGATAGCACCCAAGTCTTATTTTTCATGAAACCTTGTATTTCTATGTTCATGGAATCCTCCCATTTTGGCTTATCCTCAGCTTCATCATACATGAAAGGTTCAAAGACCTGCAAAACAACACAAGTTAGAGCAAAATTTACTTGCTTAGCACCTTGCACAAGTTGTCCTTCGTTACATAGGCCAATCTGTTGGCATATTCCATCATTATCTTTGTATTGTTAGTTTGTTAGTGCTTGTTATTGTTTGGTTTGTGGTTTGTTATTGTTTGATAGCTTACTTAGGCTATTTGTTGAACCTGTGAATACATAGTTAGCCATTTCTTTCATGTATAAATATATCTCATAATGCTTTTGTGCCTATTATTTTGTGATGAGGAGAGAATATTGGTGAGTGAAGAGGGCATTCACTAGATATCAAGGCAAGTGGGTTTGTCCATTTGGAACGACATTTTGTGACATGGATTGAGCGTTGTCATTCCTGCGTGCCTGTCTCTGCATAGATCTACGTCGCTGTCATAGCCATAGCCTTATACGATGCCATAAGATCAACAATTTTGTTGATTTGCTTGTGTAAGGCGTAGATCGTGGTGACGATGCATCTGTCAAATCTCCGTAGTGCAACTTCATGCGTGGGTCGACATATATGTGATCCAGCCTCTGTTTGTTGAAATTTGATGATCACCAAATTATCCCATGCACTTCGTAGTCATTTTTCAGGAGAAACTCCATGAGAATGAGACCGCAAATGAAGGCGTGAGAATGAGTCAGTTGTATTAATGGTTGTGGAATTGATTGATTTTAATAACATCCACGAGACCAACTAGTCTATGGGACCCACAAAATGAAACAGAAAGACCACCTTAGCCAAAACAACAAAAACAATAGCTGACCCCATCAAACTACTAAACTTGGAGGAGTAATAGACAGAAACTGCGAGAAGTAAAGGGGGTTTTCTAGTCTGGCGGGCCTCGTTTTCAAAGGCGGACTTCCACTTGTGAAGGAGTAAGTTTCGTGGTATCGGGATCTCTCAAGAAATCACTGTAGAAACGACTGAAAAGTCCAAAGAAATTGCGGTGGATGTTACGAAAATTGTTGATCAGATCAAAATTGAGGCTTCCAAAATGAAGCCACTTTCCTTTGCTGGAGAAATTATTGATCCGGAAAGTGAGTTCTCTAAGGAATTCTCTCAGCTCGTCAGTGATGCCATATTTTGCAAGATCGTCTGGAGGAGGACAGGGCGAATTTCCGCTTGATAATTCTGCTCGATAATATGGCATGAGGGGTTATGGCAGTTCTGTTTGGCATATTAGTTTTTTTTTCATGTCATATATGCAAGCCATTGATTTAATTCTAAATCTAAATATATGGCTTGCATATATGACTAATCAAAAAATCTTTCATTGTGATATACCACTTTGGTCTTCATTATTGGCTCTTCTATGAAGTTTGGGTATCACTTTGCTCTTCATTAGATCCCCTTGGCACTAGACTCTTTTGATGTGCTTGGCTTCAAATCTTGTTTGATTTCCAAACTAGAATTTGTTCCAAAGTTATTAGTAGCAATTTTTCATACGATACTACTTGTCACTGTTGCTAGTGGATGGTTACCATTATTGATATGGGAAATGGCTACTAGTATTAGTATGAGATATGTACTTGTAAACAGCTATATATATATATATATATACTTAAAAAGAGGTATAATTATACCAAAAAGCATTCTATAATGGCATCATGAAACTTTGTGTAAATAAAAATAAAAATAAAATAGTTCTTTAATAAATTCTAAAGTAAAATAAAATTACTCTTAAAATAAATAAAATAACTCTTCATATTCGGGTCATACTAAAAATTCTCTTTATAAAAAGCTCTGCCAATAAAAATAAAGTAAACAATGCAAATAAAATAAAATAAAAATAGCTCTTTAGATAAAAATGATGTAAATAAAATAAAATAATTCTTAATTCTTAAGAAATAAAATAGCTTTAAACATTTCATGATAGGCCACCACAATAATGCTTTAAATTTTTTAATATTAAAACTTTAAAACTTAAATATATATCAATACCACATTTCTTCTCACATTTACAATAACATTCGTTACAAAAATACAAAATGCCAAACAAAGCATATATTATATATAGCACTTTTTTACATACTATGACAGTTATATATTTTTGTCATAGTTGCCAAGGAGACTGGTATCGATATGCCAATTTTTGAAAATAGGAGACGGGGGTACTTGGAGACACCATATTATATTTTTAATATAATTTAATAATTTATAAATTTGCTACATTAAAATTGAAAATATCATGACATTGAACTTTCAAAATAAGAACACTGATAACATTTAGCATTAAATTTAAAGTTTAAACACACAAATGTTAAAGAGTCAAAGAGTACTTCATACTACATATTTGATATTACACATTGAAATTTAGAAATGTTGATTCGTTTTTTCCTTTTCATACAAAAACTTGTCGAAATGGAGGTTTTTTCTGTTGTTTTAAATGGAAAATTAAGGAGATGTCTCCAACGAGTTTTCGGTCCAAGGAAGCATGTCCCTGTAACCGTGATGTGTCCCAGGGGTCGGAGACGCGTCTCCATGCAA
Organism: Sequoia sempervirens; assembly: GCA_007258455.2. Lineage (NCBI taxonomy): Eukaryota > Viridiplantae > Streptophyta > Pinopsida > Cupressales > Cupressaceae > Sequoia > Sequoia sempervirens. The sequence goes on from VDFB02365212.1 coordinate 20,897, forward strand.
CTATGATTTTTTTCCTACTAGCACCTATACAAGAACATAGACAAGATCGATTAGCATTGTTGGAGCTCTCCACATTTACAAGGAAGTGAACTACAACAATCAAAATTGAATGGGAGAAGGCCATGGAAACTGAACATGAGTCTTATGAAAAAATGAAATTGGGATCTCATAGAGCTTCCACTAGGGAAGAAATCCATTGGTTGCAAATGGGTGTACACGGTCAAGTACAAGGAAAATGTCACACTAGATAAATACAAGGCGTGCCTAATTGCCAAAGGGTTCTAACAAAGAGAGAGCATTGCATATGACGAGACCTTTGCTCCTATAGCAAAGATGAGCACCATTTGACTATTCCTAGCCATGGCAACTATCATGTCCCCTTTTTTCTAAAAACGTACTTACTAAAAATAGTAAGTTTCCATTATCCAGAAATAGTAAGTTGAAGGTATCAGGACAACATTGGAATATAATATTATTTAATACTCGTATTGTCCTGGTGCAATTTTATCTAAAGGACAAATAAATATTAAATATTTAGTGGTGCCAACACATGTGGGTCGTGAGTTTTGGAAATTAGCACTTTAACCTCTTGTAGGTGCTTCAAAAAAATGCATTTTGAGTTGTCAAAAGATGCCTTGTAAGCGGTATAATATGAAAGGCTAATTTTAGAGGTGTTATAATGCATTTTATGACTTTTGTGAGTGCCTAAAATTGAGGAGGAATATTTGGACGTGAATCCAATGTTTGGTAGAAGTTTCCAGATGATCAAGAGTCTATAAATATTGGTCATTTTGCATGTAGAAGGATCTTTATGCATTTTGCAGGCTTATGCTTTCTTCTTCAGAGGTTGAGAAACCATTGAAGAAGTAATCTTCAAGGCTGATAAACCAGGGAGATAGAGACTTGCAGGTAGTGTGTTTACAGGTCTCTAGTGGCAATTTCATTCAGAGATTGCAATTGTACTACAGGGGCTTCATTTGGTGTGTTGTTGCAGGAGATTGTTGTTGATTTCTGTGTTTTTGGCTCATAGTTTGTAATCAAACTTTTTCCTGTTGTTAGCAGCATATTCATGATTTATTTTTTTGTTGTGATCAGATCCATATCATATATATTTCATTTATATTCTTATATTCAAATTCTGGAGAGTTTTTGTGCAAATCTATTGGGTTTCGGGTGTATTTTTGAGTGCCAGATTGGTGGCAATTGTGCATATTGTAAGGTCAGATCTGTAGACTGTCCAAAGTGCCTTTTTATAGGCTGTTATATTGCCAAAATTTCTGTAGAAACTTTATATGGTGCTGCAATAAAAATCTGGAGTGTTTGTGGCTTCATTGGTGCAATTTTCAGCATACCCGATTTCACTGTTTTCCCTTGTTTGCAAATTTAACCATAGAAATTGTTTAAAGGACTTAAAATCTTATTGAAATTTTTCACAAGGGATATTACAGCAGCTCACTTTGGCTAGACAATTTATTAAACATGAAGAGTGCTTTCCTCACTAGATATTTGGAGGAAGAAGTATACAAGTATTGACCATAGGGTTTTCAAGTTACAAGCAAGGAGAATCTTGTATGCCAATTGAAGAAAGTTCTATATGGCCCTAAACAGGCACCTAGGGCATGCTACATCAAAATTGATAGGTACTTGGATGAATAGGGGTTTTAGTGGAGTCCCTTAGATTCCAATCTATATGTCAAAAGTATAGGTAGTGATCTCATTGTATTGGTCATATATGTAGATGACATCATTATCATAGGCAGTGAGGCATGTACTATTGAACATATCAAATCCAATATGAGTGCAACGTTTGACATGATTAATCTAGGCCTCCTACAATATTACCTAGGTTAGAAGTTTGGAAAATAGGTGACAATATTATTGTTTCATAAACCAAACATGCTAGGAATTTGCTTACTAAATTTAGAGTGAGATTGCAAAATTTTGTCCTCACCTATGGAGAAAGGGCTGAAGCTTTCAGCCAACACTAACTCTCAAATAGTTAATCAGTCAACCAACAAGCAACTAGTGGGGATTTTAATATATCTTATAACTTGTAGATTTGATTTGAGCTATGTTGTGAGTTTCATTTTGTGACTCATGACAACACCAAAGAGAGAACATTGGACTACAATGAAGAGGGTGTTGAGATGTGTGAAAGGGGCGCTTGACTTTGGCATTTTTTACAACATAAGAAAAGATCGGAGGTTGTCTGGGTTTACAGATTTAGATTGGGCAAGTTTTGTGGATGATAGAAAATCCACTTTTGATATGTTTTCAGCCTTGACATGGGTGCAATCACATGGACCAGCAAGAAGCAGCATGTTGTAGCTCTTTCCTTGATTGAAGCAAAATATTGAGGAGTAGTGAAAGGAGTGTGTGAGGCAATTTTTCTCAAAAGGATGCTTTTAGATATGAAGATGCTAGAAACAATGCCTACAACCTTGTTCTATGACAACAAATGAGCGAACTTGCCAAGAATCCAATCTTCCATGAGCATACCAAATATGTGGAAATACATTGTCACTTCATTAGACAACTTGTAGAAGATGGATCTATTTTGCTATAGTATTGTCCAATAGAGGACCAAATAGAAAATTGTAGACATTCTCACCAAGTCTGGGTCCAAACAAATTTGGAAAATTTCAGGATAAGCTTGGTGAAGTTAGTAGATTGACCATGCAAAATACAAATTGTTTACGGTAATTGTAAGTTGCGAATGGATGGATAGGTTGGTTATGGTAAGGGTTTAGGCTTGATAAGGGTTGTTGGGGGGCTGGGGGCTTTTGTTCTTTAAAGAAAATCATTGTATTTTTTTAACCTAAAAACATCTGGGGATGTTTGGATGTCTCAAGAATGGTTGAGGGATGACACAAATAGCCCCTATTGTCCTAGGGATAGCTAGACATCTGGGGCCTTCAAAAGGAGCATTGTAAGAACATGCCCCTAAAAGTCTTGGGTTTGGGAGACTAGTTAGGCCACACCTTTGTGTCCCAAAAATGTCTTCGAGGACAAATATGCAAGGTTTGGGGGGAGAGGACAACTCTTGGAGTAATATTGGTTCTAATTGCAATATCTTATGCTTTTTCTGGATATATTTTGTAATCCATTTTATTTTATATCTGATGGGCAGAAATTAGAATGATTATAGATGTATAATTCACTTCATAATAGGGTTAGTTATGTTATCATCTTTAGTTGTACTTTGTTAGCAATTTAGTAAGTTTCTTTAAATTTGGAGGGGAAGATCCCTTAAATATAAATTAACTTTAACCTAAGCTAAATTGATCCTAGACTAAAAGCTGTAGACAAGATATACAAATATGCAAACTATAAAAGATTCACCAAGTGGGGTTTGCATAAATGAAAATGACCACTTGCCTACATTTTTTCCCTAGATACATGCAACAGGCTGTTAACAGTCATGCTTTGCAAACAAGATTTCTAGATATTGAAAGAAAAATAATTGCTAATCTAAACACACTCAAATGACACCTTTAGGTTGAATGAATTAGAGACTAGCCATTCAATGCAAACAAGATTATGAATGAATAAAACTCATAATTTCAAAAAATAAATAGCTAAGTTGTATTCAAAGCCACAACTCAGATGACATGTGTCATCAATACAAAGCTTGACTTGCTGAAATCTACTTTCAATTCACTCTATGAAATTATCAACATAATTAATGAAGACACAAAATAACCAACTTGAACAACAAATTCTGCAGCATAATTGTGGTGTTAACTATCCACTTTGGTTTATATGTTCAAAGCATTTGTTTATAGGTTACAAATGTCCAATCTTTGGGACATAAAAATAATCTTATTTTATCCCAAAAACAAGCTTTAAAGCAAAACACTTAAATGCTGCCTAAAAATTGGAAAGAAAGAAACTTAAAAGTAAATGTAATCTTAAACAACTGAATAAAATAACAAACGAATCAAAGGAACCTAAAATTAGGCCCTCAGTCTCTCTTTGAAATAGAATATGATTGGAAATAGCTACTACTAGATGTAGCTATTGCTAAAAATAGTAATTTTCACATGGTCATCCCAATGCAAGTCTTTGTTATGAAATTGGTTAATCCTCTGATGAATACTGAAACCCTAACCACCATCAGTTTTTAGACAACTCCCTCAATTTGAATTGATGACTCAAGTCAATCTTTTGGTGATGCATTTGTAAACTAAGAAATTCTTCCTAGGGTTTTGAAAACATTTGCAAACCACACAGAATTCAGCAATCCATTCTAAAACACAAACCCTAGGTGGCTGGAATGACCTGCTGGTCTTCCTCCTCAAATGGGTGAAACTTGCCCTAAAACACTAGGGTTTTGATCACATAATGAAGTATGAAACCCTTGCAAGTGCTTTTATGAAAAAAACCACAAAATACCAGAGAAACAATATTCCAATTTGCAGCAAAGGTGAAAGAAAGTTTGCTGATCATGCCACATTGAAACCCTAACCACCAACTGCCCTGCAAATTCTACTTTTCAAACTGTCAATCCATTGATAATGGAAACAAGGATATATTAAAAGATTTGGAAATTGTCATCATCCAAGCAAGAAAATACTTACACATGCAACTAAAATAGGCCTTTTGCTGCTGCCAAAGGTTGGAAATCTGCTGAAACTAAGTCAAGCACTTGACAAGAGAGTATTTGTCCCTCAAAATACTTTCTAGGCACTTTTATGTCCGATTTACTACTTGAAACTGCATTTCATTACCCAAGCACACCTATGAGGTGTTTTAGCCACTAATATGTGGCTGGGTGGAACTTTTCATTGACATAGCCTAGGCGGAGGTTTTTAAATGTTTAGCCATGAAACATGTGTGCTGGAGAAGTTCTTTAGTGGTCTAATCAGTTCTAGTGTGAGCCTAGGCTGAGATAGGCAATGACTTAAACATGGTGAAACTTTCCTTCACATGAGCCAAGGAGTTTATACACTTAAGCCAAATTTTCAGATGGTGGGTGGAAGTTATAGATGATTGATCCATCACTGGTCTGTGCCCAAAGGGTTACTGCCACTTTCCTGTCACTAGGTGGAATTTTTGTATGGCTTTGCCACCCTCAAATGTGCACCTAGGTTCTTGAGTGAAGGAGCAGAGCTTTATGTCACTTAAACCATGTTTTGATTTGGGTCGAATTCTTCTCCACTTATGCAATTCCGGGAAAAACTTTTGGTCACTTATGCCACCTTCTAAAAACATGGTGAAATTTAGGTGGAATTTTCCTCTACTTCAGCCAATTTTGCAAACTTGGGCATATATTTAACACAGTGGAGCCATTAAAAATGTGTGCTCAAGCCATGTTTGCCAATATTCATTCACTAAAAGTGGAACTTTATGGCACTTATGCCACTTTTGCTCTCTTGGGGAGAAACTTTGACTAGTTAAGCCACTCTAGGCTCACACCCAAGCTATGTTTGCTACTTTTCATTATAACTGCTAGGTAGAAATCTTACTCGACTAAGGTGGAGTTTTGGAACCATCATGTCACTTTTCCAACCATTGCTAGGCAGAACTTTGAGTCACACTTGCCAAGGAAGAGAAGACAACTAACCATCTTTCCATTCCTTCTTTTTGCCCATGTGATTGGCATCATCTTGAATGTTTTCATTATTTTATATCAAACAGCTGCAACCTCCATCAACCTGGAAAAGTTGTTAGCTGACAAACAAACACTATGACATGACAGCCTTACAAATGACCTAGGAGGGCAGCTAACTGAATTGGGTCTACCCACAATGATGATAAATTTTGACAAAAAATGGAAAAAGGGAAGTATGCAATTGAGTCTGGCAGGGGTACAATATACTTCTTGTAGTGTTTTGAAGCTGTTGATATAATTATTTTATGATTTTACATCTTTTGCACTATTGTCCCTTAGCCCAATCTAATCTAGAACTTGGGTATTGTAATAACTTTCTCTAAGCTTTATCATAATTTTCTGCCTTTATAAAAGAAAATGATCATGTAAACAAACATTTATTTTTTCTTCCCATTATCTTTTTTTCCTCCACCCTGCACCCCCCAACACCCCGCAGCCCGCCATCTTAGGGCTATACCTATCAAGACTTGTTCCAAGATGTAATGAAATCAACACACATTATGAGAGAAGATTTAAAAAAACAGAACAAAAATATTAGAGATGATATCCATGGAAATAAAGAATATAGATAGAACTCATTGCAGTTTAGTTGGTTAGATTGTTAAGGGATAAGATTTAGTCTATTTTAGATGTAACATTTGTAGTGGTGAAATTTGCATACCCATGCCAATTTCCATTTAGTTTTGGGCCCATTTTGAGAGCATGTCTTAATATGATTAAATAGTGACATGTGCATTTTGCGTTAAGTTTGGCTCTGCCACTGATCTGTATCCATCCTAACTTACCTTCACACACATCCCTGTACATGCAGCCTTATCACTGCTTTATCTGCATCAATTCCCACACATTCCTCTCATTTACTAGCCCATACTTCCACACATCCATTCCTGATCCTTAGATCTGGCATCCCCTGTCCTGTCTCATTTTTGTGATGCATGGGTTGATCTGACATGGCATGGATCTGACCCAGAATTCAAAATTTTCAAATTCAAATTGCTGACTCCCACCCTTGTAGCTGTTGGGAGCTTATTTGGTATATGTTTGTGTGTTGATTTGTTATGTCATGCTTTTTAAAGACATTTGTTTGAGCATTAACTGATCTTCCAAGAATCATCTGATCATATCTTATAATCATTTGAAATCCTAGAGCATTAAAAAAGCATCCAATAGTTATGTATTGACATGGTGCACTAAAAAGAGCAATATTTGCATTAGAATTTGCACCCTAGATCATTTACATGCTTGCTATCTACCAACACTTTCAAGACTGTAAAGCTAATCATTCTAAGCGGTTGGTTGAGGATAATGTGAACTCTTGCAATTCAGCATTCTCCCCAAGGAATTTCTAAATACTACCAGTCCTTAAGCATCAATAGGCAACAAAGATTGTAGTGAATTGAGTAGAAAAAGTGCATATTTTGCTAGATTAGATCCGCAAGTTACGGATCAGATTGGTGTGGCATGAAATTGATTCATAGCCATGCAATCAACCCGCAATGAGTTACAGGTCTGTGTGGAATCCAATGACAGTCAGCACTCCAAGTTCATCATTTTTCTATTCATGGAAAATCAATACTGTAGATCATCAACATTGATAATGCATCCTCAGATCAAGATCCAAGTATGCCTATCCTTTGCATTCAATTTCCTAAAATAACATTTATTATTCTTACAAACATATAAAACAATGTGAAGGCTATAGGTAGATTTGTTATAGGAATTTTTAGATTGTTTTGTGCTTATGTAGAAATTAGCTGGTTTTATATTGCATTGCAATGAAGCAAAGATTATAATATTGGATTGCTTCGTAATGAAGCAAAAATTAATAACTCTTAGCAAATTAATATGACAATCCATATTGTAATAAGGACATGACTTTTTGGAATGAGATTATGCCATTTGCTCTAAGTTGAAGATTGGTTGTCTTCAAAATTGGGGGCAGCTAAATTGCGAGCTAGGGGCTGTTCTATTTATTGGTCATAATGATAGCAGGTGTTTAGGAAGTAATTATGTTAAAAAAGTTTCCCATAGATCTGTTTCTTTTCATTTCCATGTCTTGGAATTCAAAAGACAGATTTCTCTTCCAACTTCACCTTCATTGATAAAAAAGGAGACCGGCATCATCTCTAGTTATGGATTCTCTATCAGATAGTCTATCTGCTACACTTAATCCTCCTATTATGTCTTTCTGGTCTTCTACATTCCCATTACAGACATTCATAGTCACCATTCATGAAACAATTCTAAGCGTGAGAAGTTGATCTATAGGGAGGATTCTTCTCAAGAAATAACACAGGATGTACAAGAGAATGACCAATGACCAATATGAGGACCACATAGAGAAATAAAAGAAACCAAATATGTCAACAGAAGCACTTCTTGACAACAAAAAAACACATATTTGGTTTGTAGAATGCTAGTCTATTTGAATCACACCGAATTTAGGAGCCATGCAGAGTAAATAACAACATTCTCAGTTTGTCAGAATTGCATTTGACAGTCAGACTAAGAAGAATCTCTGAAAATACCTTGGATATCATAGATCCAGAGAACAGGATCACATGCTAGGGTACCAGTTTATTGTCTGTCTCTTAGAAGTTAGTGCTCAAGAGAATGCAACTATATTTAAACAATTTGTGAGTATCATTAGAGGGGAGCATAAAAAGTTCTTACAATCAAAAGAACATTGTCTTGTCTAGATGGCAACTATTCTGAAATAAATCAGATAATGATATAGAAGGTTGTAACTATGAAGGAAGTAAACTATAACTTTGACCACTGAGGAGAATAATTTGTTAGATATGACTATCAAACATCTGGTTGTATGGGGAATGCTGAAGACTGGAAATCAAAGGAGTGATGTATTCAAAAGAAAAATCCAACATCCAGGCTATTAATAAGTTGTCAATAAATCACTTGATTTTGATTTTACAAAGGAATCATGATATCTGGCATGATCTCATTACATGATCTTACTCTGTTTTCCCCACTGATGTTGTTGCATCTCTTGATTATTCTGGCCATAGGACACTTCAATATTTGTTTATTCTGCAATAAAATTTCTTGTTCAAATTAAGAAAATGCATTGTCAATTTCTCGGTTTGTTTATCTTAGTAGTTATAAAATGGCAACTCTTTTCTTTTAGAAAAGCTTGCACAGTAGTTTATGTGGGTTGGTGCTGTTTTCATAGAGTGTAAAAGTACCTTTCCTACATTGTCTTTTTTCTGAAATTCTTGGTATGTACTATATACTATGTATACATCGAGATGAATTTTAATTATATTGTTTCTCAGGGTCTGAAATCAACTAAACGAGATGCATATGGTCGGCTTGTGTTGGGTGACATTATTACAGCTGTGAATGGGAAGAAAGTCAGCAATGGAAGTGATCTCTACAGAATTCTTGACCAGTGTAAAGTTGGTGATGTGGTGAGTTATAGAATCAGCATTTATGTGTTTGGACAATTCTTTGTTTTATACTACATTTTTTTTTTCTGGTACAAGTGAATCAACATCTTCTGAACCTTGTGCTATTTATGATTTCATTGTATGGTCTAGAAGGACATATTTCTAGACTGAATCAACACTTAACTTTGGTTTCATTCAAACATCTTGAAGGAAATGGGTTTGGAATATGTCCTGTTTGTGATGTGCTGATATGATGAAATGCAGATTCTTCTATAAAAACATGACTGCAGGTTGATATCAGTTTGTCTTTACCAAAAAGATCATTTGTCTATGCTTGAAAAGGATTTCTTTTTTCAGTCCTCTTAACATGCTTGTTGAAAATCTATGTTTATTTGTCAGATTAGGCCCTATAGAGATTTATAAATTTTAACCGAATCATTTACCAATGTTTGTTCATGTGCACAAGATACAAGATTTTAGTAGTTTTTTATTTTACTGTTGGTGATGAGCCCATGAGAATGCTATTTGTGCACATATTACTAAAAATTAAGAGACAGTTATACGGCATCAATTTTTATTCTTATGCCTGCAATTATACTTAAAAAGATTTAAGAACACTATCATACTACTATATCTATGTTAGGATTAATGTTCAATCCGAGATTTCACATGGGGGTTCTATGGTGTATCATGAAGAATATTTGATCACCTTTTTTCATTATTTACTCTGCATGAGCAGGTAACAGTGGAAGTTTTACGTGGAGACCAAAAAGAGAAAGTTCCAGTTACTCTGGAGCCAAAAGTTGAAGAGATCAAATCCACCTAAAGACTAAGTGACGTGTTGCTTGTGGGGGCAAGCCTTAATGTTGTACTAGTAACTATTTTCAGTGTACTCTTGTCAATGCATGAAGAATATGTAAAATTGAGAAACTGTAAATGTGCATTATCTTTTGTGTTTTAAACATAAGGGACCTTCTAAATCTTGTCAGTAGAAAAGGGGAAATTTGAGATTCCATATCTCACCACTTTTTCAGCATTGACACTAATGATAGGCATTTCATCATTTGTACTGAAAGCTGATATATATTTTGTATACCTCAGATTTCGGTATGAGAAGAATGAGTTATGATAATTTTTTATTATGCAACTATTACCAATCAGTTTTCTGTTGAAAGTTTCATCCAATCTTTGTCGGATTTTTTTTATGGGTTTCAATTTTTATTTCTTCCCTTAAACAATGTGTTCCACCTAATGTAAATATGAATTATAATATTGTAAAAACATGCCTGAAAATAAGGCAATGCAATCAATCAATGAAATAAGAAAGGATAGGGACTGTTGATTGCTGTGACTCAATGAATGGCATATTCCTATTGTACTCATATATTGTATCAGATGACACGTGGTGAATGAGGGAACAAAAAGAAGAAATTTGGATGGTCTTTGTAACCCTAAACTCAAATCGGCTTGAAAATTAGTAGTAAGGACCTCATGAAGGAAGAAAAGTTAAAACTGGTAAATGGACAGAAATGAACAAAATGAGAGCATAAGGACTTAAATAGAAAAAGGCAGGTGCGGGTATGGTGAGGATAGAAAAAAAAATGGTCCCTAGTAGCATTGGGAATAGCTTTGGCTACTTAACGTCTTTGTCTGTTTTCAATTGATTAAACAATGGAGGATAGAAAATTTGCTGCAAGTAGATATATGTGGTAGGTGTACTCGCCATTATCTGTCTTTTTCAGTAATCTTCAAAAGCAAGAGGCACTAATGAAAAGCCTTATCCATGTCATATAAACAAGTATTAATAAAAGATGAGGCAAAGTTGGTTGATTGCAAAGAGTTGTAATCGTCCATGAAATGACCAATCAATTGAGCAGTTGACTGATTCTGAATGTGTTCAAAGCATACAGACTTCATTTGTTTTTTAATGAGAGTTGTATATGGTGCTAGATGGAGTGGGAGTTTAGGAGCTTATTGCTGATGGGTATCAGAATTTCATTCTGGCAAAGCTTCTCTTGGGCGTGTGTTTAATAGACGATCTGGTTACATGGGTTAACATCTGTCCATGTATCCACACAAATTTTCATTTGAGGAGGCCTCATATGCACCATTTTTTATGTAGATGTCCTTTTGATATATGATCATGTTAGACAAAATCAAATCAAGACCTTGGTCAATGTAACAAAAGGGAATTTCAATGTAACTATAGAACCCATCAAACCATACAAGTTTCACCTCTATGAAAAGATTTAACTAAAATGAACTTGCATGTTAAGATGGTTCCCATATTTGTTCCCCGCCAGTTTCACCCGAATATAGTCTTTATGGCGCTCTAATTTTTTCACTGTAAATAGTTGCCTGTTTTGAGGATGTCAAATACCATAGAAGTACGAAATTGAGATAGTTCCTACTGACGCTTAACTAGATAAAATTGCTAACCACATTGCACTCACAGTCGAATATCTATACAGATTCTTGAACCGCGTGTATCCTCACCTTACTCCTCTTCCTTTTTAGCCTGTCTAAGTCTGTAATTTTACCATTTTTCTCTTGCTCTCTAATCCTGATGATGGATCACGGAGTGTGATCAGAAACATTGATGAAAAAATTTCTACACAATCGAATCCAGAAAATACACAGCACTATACAGATTCTCACAGGAATTGACGATTGCAAGAGTGTAACCTCTCGTGGTACTGTTGTAGGTAATCTGGTAATGCTCTTAATATTACCCCCAAAATTCATTTTCTCTTCCACTAAACGCAGTTTATTTTAAAAGCTTAGGGTTGTATATATGTCATCCCATTATATATAGGTTTATTTGTAAGTTTAGGGGAAAATAGCACCTCTATTTAAATTATAATTGTAAATCATTTTAATATCAGGATAATTTTAGATGAATTAAGTAAATTATAATTATACATATTTTTTAATTGAGGATAAAAAGTTGGGTCGCATTTTATTTAATGTGAGAAATAAATAGAAAATGTACTTAGCTCTTAATTTGATGAAGAAAATATTGTCAAAACAGATTTGCCATTCCACTAGAGAATTTGGATTTGTCGAATGATGACATCAAAACAATAATTTTTATTTTTTTTTGTCATAAGTTCAAGGTTATGCTTGTAGATATGATTTTGCATGAGTTGAAGTAATCTTTGCATTTGCAGAAATGAACTTAATGTGTAGATTTGAACTTCACATGTAGAAATGATCTGATAAAAAAATGATAATTAGAATTTGCTCACCTCATCTTGTTATACACATATGTAAAGAGGGATAGACACCATTTGAGAACTTGTTAGACAATGATTTGTTCTCTTTTGATCAAGCCTATAGGTGAGCTAATTCAACAAAGAACAAAGATTGAAGACAGTAGGTAGTTATGTATTGTGCCCCTAGGATGTTGATGTTAAAAGATCATGCTTTTGATGGTCATAGATGTATGCATGATGTAATCATGAATAAAGTCTAATGAAAATAGTCTGTTCATAAGAAAAAAACCAACAAAAGTATACAACATAAATAAATTTAGAAGGTAATTGAAATGTTGCAAATTGTGGAGAATATCATTCAAGTCTCAACAATAAGAATAAATGCCACTTTCAAATGTTCTACATAGTATGCCACTACAAAGTTCAAGAACAAGAATGCTTGTTACAACCTTACATACCAATAGGCTATGTGCCCATTATAATAATTGAACACTTAAAGTTTGTAGCTCACACTTCTCTCCTCTATCCTTTCTTTTTTGTTCCAAAGAGCTTTCTATCTTATTTATAGGGATCCCCTCTAATGATAAATTATTGTCAAATGAAGAGTTATGAATTTTCTCCCATAACCTTTCTTGGGACCAACTAAAAGTGTTCTAGTCACCAATATTCAAGTTCAACATGAAAACCAAAAAACCCTTACATGTTACAATCTATCAATTGGAGGACATGTGTTTAGTGAGATCTATGTAGTGAAGCTTGATGCAGTTCCAATTACAAATCTCCTTGGGACTAACAAGCTTGGAAATCTTTTTAAATGCTATCATGAGACTTGAATGCTTGTGTATTCAAGTGGGTCTTCCTTAGAAACTCAAAACACACTAAGATGGTGACTTGGGCATTAAAATGCCTTTGTAGTGGGAACTATTTTATGTGGTGAAAATCTAATAACTAAAAAAATGCTAGAAACCTAAAAAAGGTGAAATAAAAGAAATTTGGGTGATGCAAGATTGCTCAACCCCTAAGATGCTCTTGCACCAATGCAAATGTTATGGGTGGTTCTACAATAGTGTGTCCCACTTTTTGGTCAAAGTAGGACATTGAAATCAACATTTTTAACTTAATTTCCACTTTTTGACACCTATAGCAACCAAATCGTTAAGAATTTCAAGATGATGTGAACTAGTTATTTTTGATATTTTGTGTCGATTTTTTTTTTTTTTTAAAAGAAATAATTTGTGATTTTTTACATAACTTTTAATACTTGTTTTTTCTATAGTTAATACTATTTTTAAAAAGTGGTGTTACTTCCATAGAGCACAATTTTTTTTATAGAAAGGATAAAATAAAAAAAATTAAAAGATAGATTCACAACACTAATATCTAGTGTGCAGAGATTTTTCATAATTGTTTGTTGCATATTTTTTTTAAATTTTGAAGCGAGATTAAATATAATTTAGACATAATTTACTTCCATAGAGCATAAATTTTTATTTATATATCTGAATTAACTTTTTCTTTTCTTTTTGAAATAACGACATCAATATCTAATATACAAATATTTTAAATCTATTTTACTATTTTTCATGTAGTGTAGAACAAGGACCTTGATGATTCCTGAAAAACATATGTTAATTCAAAAATAGAAAATAATATAATAATCAAACTAAATATATTCAAAATTATTTTTGTTGGAAAACTTATTTTGAGTCTATGATCTTGTGAATTATCTTGTTATATTGATTCCATTTGTTGGTCCAAACTAAGGTTGAAAATTAAAAACTCTGAAGAAAATCTAAGGCTTAAGTTGGAAAGGTTGCTTTTAGGACCTTCATTTGAAGATATTCAAGGACCTTTGAATGAAGGTATGCTATTTCCATGGAAAAACAAAAAAAACCCTCCAAACAAAGGTAATTTTTATAAATGGAAAATATCTTCATTCAAAGGGTTTTTTATATTTTACACCTTCAAATGAAGTTGATTTTAAAATCACCTTTGAATGAAGGTGTTTCCTACATTTCACTTCCATTTGAATTGAAAAACATAATGTCCCAAGTTTGGGACTCACTATTGTGGGTTTACCCTTATGTTCTCCTAGATCCTAGATGATTTAAATGAATTAAGGTTAGTCCTTAAATACACCACCCTAAGTTTAATTTGAAATAATTCAAGCTTTAGCTGGCTCACACTAATTAGTAAGGGAGGGGGACTGGACCCAATTTAAGAAATTCAAATCCAAATGTCTAGCGCTCAAATTTGCATGCACATAAGTGACCTAGGTCAATTATGCACTTTTGTATCTGAAACACAATGTAAAATGAATTGATTTAGAATAGGTTCTAGATCTTGGAGTTGAACGAAGATGGGGATAGACTAGGGAAAGATTATATTCTAATTTCCATGCAAAATACACCATCTTGTACACTATTCAATGCATAAATGAAAAGTTAGTTGTCATGGGTCCAAAACATAATGGAGAATCACATGAGTATGCAATTTTGACCATTATATTTTCCCCCCACTTTGAATTGTATGCAAACTACTATGAGAATGCATGCCATAGTAAATCAAGCAATCAACATGCAAATTAAATATTTAAGGAACTCAAAGGATATAGATATGGATATTGATCATGTGTACTCTCCTCACAATAAGTGCTCTATACTAAGAACTTGCAAACACTAAAAAAAAAGTTTCAATGAGTAGCATTGGTTAAGCATTGAAAATTGAGCATAATCAAAATTGTTAAAACTTATTACAATTGAAAAACTAAAAGGGGGTAGGGGTAAAGATTCCAACTAAGTAGAAAGTAGTAGAGCTTTGACCAACCACAAATGGACTCCAACTAAGGGGAAGGACCCTAATAATGCAAAAAATGGTGCTAAAATACTTCAACCATATGTAGAAAAGATTATTACTACAAATAAAGTGATAGGGCCTTTGACTATGAGGAAAAAGTGATAATCATTTTGGAAATGATGATGAAGATCATTTTAGTATAGTTAGTATGAAATAATTTTGTAATGTGTTAATTTGTTTGTATCAAATCATGCATTATAAATACTTGTTATCTTATTGGTAGTTGTTAGGAGGAAGTTATTAGTAGTTGTTTATGGTTGTGTTCTACTTAACAATTGTCAAGTTCTTTAAACATGGTTCTCATAGTTAGGGAAAATAGTCTAATATTTGGATGATCATCCTTGTTCTACTTCTATGTAAGAAATTCAAATGAATAAAGATATGCTTCTTTTACTCTATTTGGTATGCTTTGCTATTTATATTCATTTATGCAAGTTTATTAGATAAAGGGGTAAACATTGGTGTCATTACCTTAAATAAGCCAGGTTTGATTTAAGATATTAATACCCTTAAACCCCAACAATGGTGGGAAGAGACCACAATGTGGTTAAGATGAAGAGATCAAACAAATATATAAGGTTGGTGGAGCAAAGAGAATGGATAAGATGACTATGGGAAGTAGCTAAAGAGACTTCATTTGTGCAAATTCAAATGTGAAGCTTGGAACAAAGTAGAAATAAGAGTTGGAGTACAAGTCAAAGTTGTAACTAAGAGTGAAGACACCAAAATATTCAACTTGCTACAAACAACCATATGGAGAAAGAATGGGTTGAGATAGCTATACATCTTTACTTGAAGAAAAAAATATCAATCTTATAGACCAAGTTTAGTTGGAGGAGATAATTGAATCCCTTCAAAGTGAAATAAAGTCAGAGGGGTTTTTGGTAAACAAAGATTGTGAATGATTGGAGAAATATTCAAGGAATCAAATAATTTTTCATGGAAGACTAACTCAAGCCTATGGCAATCAAATCAAAAGTTAGAGAAGGAATAAGAGATTTTGAAGGTGGAACTTGTTGGTTCTTTTTCTTGCTACCCTTGGTTCTAAGAGATATAACACAATACCTAGACCCAAGGATCAAATTGATCTACATAAATATTTTCCCTATGATTGAACCAAAGACAAGAAAAAATATAATAAAAACAACTGGACCCAATATTTTGCACTTTGAGCTCCACAAGACTTAGGAGGGTAGTCTTAATGAGATTTGAAATAAGAATAAAATTATTTTATAGACAATGCTATATGAATGAAACCATATCCAACTGGCACAATGCAATAAAACTAATTAACTATTATTAAAACATATTGTGTTGGTTTTATATTAATTTGTATTTGCATACCGTAAACATGTGAATAATTGAAAAATTCACAAGTGCACGAGTAAAGGATTTTATTGTGAGCAGGTTTAGGTATGATCCTTTATACCTAAAACCAATATTGTGAATTGATAATTTAGAGGAACAAATTTGCCATAATTCTAATCAATAAAAGGGATGATATATTTTGCAAGGTATTAAACATAAGCCTTTGTGTTGTTTATCTATGGGAAGATAATAAACCACCTATAACTTACACACTTGAAAGATGTTCATTGTTTGTATAATTGAGTTACTAGATCTGATGCATTTTACCTAAAACTAGTGCCTAATCTTGTAGAAATAGAGTCAACCCAACATAAATGAAAAAATAATGAAATAACTCCAATTTAAATGATTCTAGATTATACCCTCCAATGTTGCTAGAGCTTTAAACCCCCTCAATTGCTTTGAAATTCTTAATATGCATTCCATTCTTAGTTATCCTATCTCAACTTGCATACCCACATAATGGATTATAAATATTTTTTGACACAATTCATAACAATTTTTTAATTGCATTCTATAAATGACAAACTAGCTAATCATAATCATAAATGCAACAAATGTGTACCTAGAAACTTTTCCAGGGTTTCTTGAAGTGTACAAATTAAATTGGAGACAAACTGCCTAAAAAGAACCAGAAATATCTTACTATTGATTTACCAATAGACATTACCATGCTATAATGATGGAATATAAAATTTGAATCAAACTATGTTTCATTTATTAGAGGGATTTACAATGATTCTTGCACACTAATCTTTGACATTTGCCTATGTACATACCCAAATTGGTATAGAACTTGGTGCCATACTTTGAACTCATATACCAACCATTTAAAATTCCCAAAGATTCACTTTTATAACCAATGGAGAAACCTAGATTGGATCACATATGAAATCTAACACATGTTGAGCTCTTTGATTCTACAATCGATGAGTAAAAGAATATGCCATAGGATCCTTTAAACTTTCCAATATTTCCCCATTTTTTGGTCATGTGGACTGAAAATGATTTTCACATTTTACTTGCATTTGTTGTGCAACTATTCATCATTATGATAAAAATATGTTTACTAGTGTGATTTCAACCCATACTTGAATAAAGTGGCTCCACATCAATTATCTTTTCACTTGCAAGTGAAAATCTATTTTAAATTATACATTTTTCACTCTAGAACTCTCTAGTTTCCTCTATAAATAGCCAACCATTTTCTCAAAGAGTTTACATGCACTATCATTAGCTTCCATACTGGTAAAAATTCATCCTAAAATTCTTTAGAATCCTCTACAGGCCAAATAATATATATCAAGATCATATTGTGTTGTCAATATAACTAGTGAGAAGAGTTGAACAAAGTTTACAAGAAAATATTATAGAGCCCTACCTAAGCAGCACTAAAGGTTGTTCCTAGGAATTTTTCTTATTTACCATGCACTTTACGTCTCCATTGTCATTTTATCCCTCTACCATATGTTTACATTTGTTGCAAATAATTTTTCTTTTTGTATGTTGGGAATTTTAAGTTACTGCAAGGGTATTTTAAATTTGTGAGGCATTTGACAACTTTCAAAGGGAATTTCTAGCTCTAAGGCACTGCAATTTTATTTGGGTGCCATAAACCTTATTTGAGGAAAATTTTCTTCCTTTTAGGTGTCTAACTCTTTTCTTGGGTGTGTAAAATCCATGCTTGGGTGTTTTTATAGTGATGTGGTATTTAAAATCATATTGAAATGTTTTTGACCATGCTTGGGGCATTTTCTAGTGAAGGGGTGATTTAAAACCCTATTAGGTCATTTTTATTGAGTGA